>CBVK0100852982.1:0-10483 GCA_900067695.1 Picea abies
ATGTCCTCCACACACTCCTTCGTGAAATTCACTTATAATCCCTTATGTTTCCGATTCGACTATGCAGATTAACAAGAAACCAAGTGGGTCTTTCTAATATAGTTGATTTTTGGCGATATAATACTTAACCGCATGAAGCTTTAAAGTCCTGGCTTTTGATGGTGATAGTTCACTTGGGAATTTTAGAGTTAGTAGGTAGGATACTATGTTCCTGTACCAGTCTGATGATACGAACTTCTCTTCGATCTTGATTGGATTTGTTTGCTCATAAAGCTCGTTTATGTTCATGTCTTCCTCACATTCCTACAGGCAGTGTATACCTAGAGCTCTGAAATTCGTTTCAGCCAAAAGTTTGGCCAGGCCTTGTCCCTTTATCAATTTAGTAGGTTTGATTTCTAGGTCAAATTCTTGAATCTTGGCAAGCCATCGTCCTCTTTTCCCATCGCTGTCTGGTTGTACCAAAATATCTTTCACAGAACTAGTAGGTACGTACGCAATTATCTTGGAGTGTAATACATATGTTCTAAATGCCTTTAGTGATTTTACCATGGTGTACGCTTGTTTTTCTATTATATCATATTTAAGTTATGTGTCTCTGAGGCTCTTGTTGAAAAAGGCAATCAGCTGTTCGAAGCCCTCTTCGTTTTTTTGGAGGAGCACCGCAACAATCGTGTGTTCGGAGGCAAACGAGAAAATAAGAAATTCTTTTAGATAATTGGGGCTTGCCAACACAGGTGCCTCGGCTATGACTTTCTTAATGTGTGTGAATGACGATTTGGCCTCTATTGTCCACTGTACTTCGCTATTATTTTTCAGCATATCTGTGAGCAATTTTACAATTTCAGCGAAATTTGGGATAAATCTTCGCAAAAAAATTGTTTTTCTTAAGAAAGATTGAATTTCTTTTACATTTCTAGGAATTTTTATAGTGTCTATCACTTCAACCCTCTTAGGATCAATCTTAATTCCATCCCTAGATATAATATGACCCAAAAGTTTACCTTCTTGCATGGCAAAGTGTGATTTCTTGGGATTTAAGGACAGATCAAACCTGCGACATTTTTCGAATGTTTGTTTAAGATGTACCAAATGCTATTCATCGGATTTGGAGAAAATCGTCAAATCATCGAGATAGATGACTACAAACTTATCCCTCTCTTTGATGAAAGTGATGTCCATAGCGCGTTGGAACGTAGCTCCTGCATTCATCAAACCGAAAGGCATTTTATCATACATGAACATACCCCAAGGGGTAGTAAAAGTTGTTTTTTCTTTATATTTTTCATTCATGGAAATTTGATTATATCCAGAGAAACCGTCAATCATAGACATTCTGTTTGCCCCAACTACCTTTTCTAGCACGTGATCCATTTTAGGCAGTGGATAGTTGTCTTTAAGAGAGGACTTATTTAGATTTCTGAAATCCATGCATAGTCTAATTTCCCCACTCTTTTTTCTGACCGGGACCAGGTTTGCCACCCAGTCGGAATATCTCAGAGGTACTATAATTTTTTCCTCTAAAAGCTTCTTCACTTCTCTCTCGACCACAGGCAATAAAATGGGGTTAATTTGCCTAAGATTTTGTCTAAAGGGTTTGACCCCAGGCTTTAGAGGTATCTTGTGATTGATCACGGTAGTGTCGTAGGTTCTTAACTCATCGTAAGACCAGGTGAAAACGTCTTTAAATTGTCTGAGTAGGTCCTTATACTTGCCTTTTATTTCAGGGGGGAGGAGTTTAGATATTTTAACCATCCTTGACTCTTCTTTGGTTCCTATGTCACAGTCCTCAACCTCTTCTGGTTGGGGTTGTAAGGTGGATTTTACAGGTATGTCGTTTTGATCAAACAATCTTTCCAGAGGGATCAGTCCTTTCGAAATCTGGTTATTTTTTAGGACCAACATGCGATGATTTGCGATTTTGTCTTGGAAATCTTGAGGGTCCTCCCCTTCTTGCATGATCCATATATGGTCATTCTGATTTTCTTGATCCATGTGAGTTTCGGAAAAATCACCTACTGCTTCAAGAAACTTCTTAATTTGTTCATCATTCTCAAAAACCTGCCAGTGATGGATATTATCTGGTATAGATGGTCTGTGTCTTATCTCTATGTGATACTTCAATTTAAAGGTTGTAGGAGGAGTGAAAGTTGAAGATGCTTTAGCTAATGCATTAACCTGTAATTTTTCTGTGCGTGGGATGAAGTGGACATTTACAGACGAGAAAAAGTTTTCCATTAGATCCTAGGCACAATTTCTGTATGATCTTAATATGGGATGCTTGGTCTGGTATTTTCGATTTATTTGTTTGACTATCAACTCCGCATCTCCGTATACCTCTAGGTTTTTTATTTTTAGCCTCCTGGCAGCCTCTAATCCTAAGACCAAGGCTTCGTATTCACATACATTGTTAGTATAATCTATATCCCATTGTAGTCTGTAAGAAAAAGGGACAACGAACCTTTCTTCGGGTGCCACAAAAAACACTCCTGCACCATCTCCTTCACATTACAAGGCACCGTCAAAAAACATTTTCCAGATACCAGTGCTACACATATCCCTGGTCATGTTACCTGACTCTTCATGCTCTATATCATTTTCCTTTGTGCGACCATCTAAACCATCGTCAAAAGATAAGATACAATTTCCTAAATCTTGATCTGCAATGTAGATAGGGAAATTGTTCGGATTTTGAGGGTCGCTTACTGTATATGCTAACCTCGTCTCCCTGTACCACTGAGTAAATTGCCCACCAAACACAGGAATCGTGGCATACGTCATATCCAGTTGAAGAGAACCCCCCAGCTTGGCTCCCCATGACCTAGACAAAAGTAAGCCGTACTTGGGGGGAATATCAACAATGACCACATCCATCAAGACGCTCTTAACCGGGACCTATGCCAGGGTGACTATTAAATCCTTTATCATTCCCATGCACTTAAATTTTCTCGAATCAAATGAGTAAAGATATCTGTAAGGTCTGGTGATTTGGAGGCCCAATCTGTCCATAATAATTTTAGGCATCATGTTATGTGAGGCTCCGGAGTCTAGCATGCAATTATGTAACAGTTGATCGTACATGTTTAAGGTGATATAAAAGGGAGCAATGATGTCTTTGGCTCCTTCAAAATGTGGACCAAAAGTGATGTTGGGCTTATCATCTTCCAGGTTCAAAACGTCAGATTGGCTTTCTAGCTTTGAAACGCCTATCACTTTGGTAATCTGCCTTCGATAAATTGGGTTTTTCGCTAACTCTACCAGAGGAATTGGTATCTTAATTTTATTTATCTCATTTTCAAAACTGAAAACTCCGCTCACCTTGTCTGCTTCTCTAGTTGAGACTTTCGAATCCTTCTTTTCCAAATTATTTGTCTGGAGTACCTTATTACTCATGATCTTGGTTAAAGGTGTATTTGTATTAGCTGCTTCGGTTTCCTCTGTTTGAGTCTCAACCTTCTCCACTTCGGGTTCTTGCGCATTTACTACTTTCGCTTTGCTGTTAGGTAACACGATTTCTTTCGGGGTAGGCTCATAAGTTTGAACTCTTGGGAGAATTTTCTTAAGTTGAGTAGTTGAAATGGGCTTACTCTTAGATCTCAAGTTATACCTAGGTTGGACCTCAGCCATTATCATATTGGTTTCTTCTTGATAACTACAAAGGTCAGTATAATCTCTTTCTTCACCCTTAATAGACGATTGTTGAGTGTTTATAGATTTTTCATAATCCTCTCTAGTAAGATAAGGTTGTGTGCAATCATCACCCAAGTTGATGACATCATCATCTAAATCTCCGAAACCTTGGAGATCATTCCCTCCTATAAAATTTTCATTCTTTAGGGGAGTTTGTATTTTCTGATCTTCGTTTTTTATTTGTCTTTGCTGGTTTGGGAGATTGGGATTCCTCCTAAAATCCTTTTTGGCAAAAGAATCGACTTTGGCATGTTCTAGATCCATCCTGGATATCTTATTAGATAGCTCCTTAATTATCCTGGCCATATCATCTACTTTGTCATCTGTGTATCTATTAGACCCTCACAACCTTGCTTGTTCTCTAAAGCACCTAGTTTCTCGGTTTCCTGCTTCTACTTTAGCTTTTAACTTACCAGAAGCCATCATATTTGACTCAATTTCTACAACGTCATCTTTCATTCAGTTTAGAGCAACTCCCCTTCTTTCCTGTAAAATAAGTGCAAAATCTGGTTCGAAATCCCTCGCGAAAGTTATTTTGGCTACGGGTTCGGATGGTTTAACCTCGGTTGGGATTTTGTTATACAGCTTGTTGAATCTTTGAATAAACTCCATAACTATTTCTGAATTCTTTTTTCTTAAAGACACAAACTCGGTTAAATAGTATAGGTGGTCCTTTCTTTCGCCCCATTGTCTAAGGAAAACATCTTCCAAGGCATCATAAGACAAGATAGATCCTGCAGGTAGACTCTGAAACCAAGTTTGGACCTGACCTTCGAAGGTTTGGATGAAAAGATTCGAATACACATCTTCATGTTCTAGACCTAGGATGTCTGCGAATTGATCAAAGAAATTTATGTGTTCGGCTGCGGTCAGATCTCCTTCCCCAGTGAATTTTGGCAAATTTTTTATATAATTTTCGGGAAGGTCGTGCAGAGGAATGGGCAATACCAAAGGAGAGTATCTTGTTTCCACTTTAGAAAACACTCTGGGAGGGGGGGCAGGCCCTTGACCTCCAGCTCCTCCCCCAGGAGCACCCCCACCTCCTCCTCCAGGAGGACCCCCACCACCTCCTCCAACAACCCCTCCACCTCCCCCTCTGGCGACTGTCATCGATATTAGTGGAAAGTTGTAAAGGGGGTTTTGGAATATTAAAAGTGAATCTTTACTTTCTCTGCTGGGTGAAAAATCCGAGGATGATTGGTAAGGGATGCGAGGGCTTGGCTCTTCGGACTTTCAAGAGATGTAATCAGGAGAAAAAACGGGTGTGGAAACTGGATGTTGGAAATATTCTTCGAGACTGGGTGAGGTCACGAAATTTAACTGAAGAGTCGATGATATATCGACAACACATGAATTTTCTACAGGGCTTTTTCCTTTGTGTACTACGGAGGTTATCGAACGGGTTTCACTTCTATCTTTAGAGCAATTTGATGTTAGATCCTTAGTGTTGAAAAGAGGGTTGCATGAAGTTGAAGGTTCATAAGAACTCTTGGTATTTAGTTGTGGGTATTTAAGCTGATAGACTGCAGGGGTCGGCTTAAGAGAGCCTCTCGCCTTTAAAATGTTCTCAGAATCGGTAACGAGTGTGGTATGTTTTTCCTGGTATTCCTTCGACCGAATGCCAACTTATTAATCATGGAGTCGCCAAGTGAAATATTGGAAAGCCTTTAAAAGGTGTGCACTCTTTGTTCACTATCAAAGGGTGACACTTTCAACGAAAAATGTCATTTTCCCAGGGAAAAAGATTTCGTAACTTCGGTCCCCGGCAGCGGCCCCAAAATGATGTTGTTCCAGAGTCTGTATTTAAGGCTTATAAGTATAGTGTCTAGGCATCCAAAAGTGAGTAAGGGGTAGAGAAGGAAGAAATGTCAACCTTCGGCAAGGGAATCTAGGGCTGATTTCTAGGTTGTTGTCTAGCTTCCAACTGTTCCTCGATGTTTATGTCCCTTTCAATCGCTGCCCATGAACGTTCAAGTTCCACAGGGCAGTGGATATTTTAATAATAGTATCAAAAAGGTTCAAGGAAATATGTGTTTGATCCGATAGTCCGGGTTCGATATTAGGCTGTCTTGTCACAGGGACAGTCATAAAGGAACATAATGATAAGAAAATCTCAAAAATTTTTAGATGCTGTCTCGATTTCGGTCATATAAATGAGAGTATATATTTCCAGTAGTGAAAATAGGGTGAAAACCAAAAGACCTTTCCCGTAACTAATTTATATTTTAATAAATGTGTATGAGATGTAAGAAAACATTAAGCTGTCTATCATGTAAGGTTCCTATCAAGGGAGAATCTCACTTGTAAACAAAGGAAGAAACATATAAAGAAATAACCTGATGAAGCATAAAATATATATAGAAATCTAAAGTGTTCACTGGTCTTATACCTGCTGATAGCTGGTACAAAGGAAAAATGGTAAACAATATAGAAAACTAAAATTAATTCACTATAGTAGAGGTTGTACTAAGTTATAGCGAAACATTCATCAGATACATATATGAAATGAAATTAAATATGAAATACAAGGAAACAAACTCATAACACAGTCGTGACGGAATCGAGAATGTTCAAATTTTCTTTATATTAACTCTCGAGGGAGAAAATATCTATTACAATCGACCCAAAAAGGTCCAGCCCTTGTTCCTTCCTTCTATTGTATATTTACACAGATTTACATATGATGGAATCTCAATCGTTCCAGGATTTTCAATTACAACAAGAAGGAGATCAATCATTTCATTTCTTTATCTCTGTATTTATTTGGTACTTTAAGCCTGCCCCTTTGCATGCTCAGTACAAGTGACACATTTTTCCACCAGCCGAGATATCAACCTAGAAGGTTCCACTTGACAATTGGCCTAAAAAATATAACAATCTCTGACTAATTGTGGTAACCTTTCTTCCATCTGTCGGTCTAGGCTGTCGATAGTGCACAATTGCACACTTGGTTTAATAATCCATTTATCTATTTGAACTATGTATGCCAGAGTTACTTGTGAGATTTCGGCCGAATCTCTTTCTTATTTCTCATTTATATCAAGCAAGAGTTTCTCCATATTCATTTGGTTCAGTGTCTCAGCATTGCTCTCGCTATCAATGCCTAATAGATTTCCATCTATAGAACTGAAAGCCTCTCCACAGGATTTCCTTACCTTCTTGGCTTGCAATTTTCCTTCTGATATGATGCGTTCCCATTCTTTCAACAAAATATTACCTCGGGTCTATTCCAAAATGGAAAAATTAGAACTATTTGCCGATTCCCTGTTTGTTGTAGCTATTATAGCCTCTTGAAATGCGACCCAAGCTGCTCCAACTTCTCTCTCTGTGATAGATAAGTTTTTCAATACTTGATCAATAAGCAGGCAGTTGTCCCGAATCTTCTCTACCTTGGCAAGTAAACTTCGATGGGCTGCAGAAACTCTCCTCCGAATCTCCATAGCCTAGGACTGGAATATCCTAATATTTATAACTTGGCTTTCGGCGAACTCTAATCTAACCTATAGCTTCCCTATCAAGTCTCTTTGCTGGCCTACCTGTATTTAACCGGTCTGAGCTACCAACTCTTCTTGTTCGAGCTTAGCTTTGAGCAGCTCGATTTCCTTTTTATCGACCGTTCTTGCTTGTTCTATTCCTATGTTCACCTAGTCCTTGGCAACGTCCTCTGTTGTGTCTAGTTTGTCTTCTAAGGTTTTGATGAGGCGATTTTTTCACTTCAGCTGATTTTTCAAAACCCCAACTAAAAATTGGTTTGCCGTAGCAAAGGCCCCTAATTTTCCGGCTATTTCTGTCGCAAATTCTTCTTTCTTCATATCTTTCCCGTCGGTCAACACCTTAATTTTTTTGGCCATTGATCCCGCTTCTTGATAGAATTCTCTTTTTACCACATCTTTTCTCTTTTTATCAAAAAAGAACTCATTTGGAGGGAGCTCTTCCATCCTTATAGGTCTCAATTCTTCATTGAAAATCCACCCTGCGTCTATGTTCCCTTTAGTTGACTGTAAGGGAGTAATGGAGGCGATGGGATTTTTTATTTGCTTAGCTGATTGGCCTGGAGTGGCAACTGGAGTTGGCTTTTTCGGCGGATCGAGAGTTTTCATTTCTAGTTTCAGGCTCCCAGTTTGCTCTTCCCTGTCCTGGTGTTCTTCTTGTCTGGGTGCTGAATCTTTGGAGCCTTCGGCTTCTTTTTGCTGCACCTCTGTTGTTATTGGATTCTCACCCCACAATACTGGGGGAAGACAAATCCACCGATGTTCTTGGAATTTTAAAACATCGACCCTCTCTTCAGGCACCAGGGCTTGTATCCAAGCCAAAACCTCAGCATAGGATCTCGTGCCTCAGAAAATGTCATCCGAGGGTAAATTTTCATGCTCAAACTTTTTAAGCCTGCAACTGGCTAAGTGATTACTTACGACCCTATGTGGATCATGCTTCGTGAATTTGACATGAACCAATTTCAGGTCTTCCAGGGCTGCTGCCTCATCTTTATCATGCCCGAAATCTAACAAAGAATGGGAATTTAAATGAATAGGAAAAGGTGGCCATACCTTCTTAGAATATCCCTTAAGTTCCTTTCTTACACCACCGATTACAATTTGCTTGGCAATCTCACGACAAGCCAACCTATCATGTATGAATAATGGTAAGGCATGTGGAGGAACAGAAGCGCCAAAACCCTGAGATATGAAAATTCTGCTTCCACGTACCAATCGGCTATACTGCTCAGATTTACCGTGATACTGTTTGAGATCCTGGGTGGCGGGTGGCCGAAGATAGTGACATGCAGCGGTACCATTACCCAGTTAAAGATTTCATACACAAAATCTGAAGCTTTTTTTCCCCACACCTTTGAATGGTAGATGTGGATGGGCTCAGCCTTCGATGGAGTCTAGCTCCAACTCATTAAGGGAAAAGGCATCAGAAAACACATGGCATCCATGATATACGTGGACATAAAGAATGAAGTGATCTTTCCACTCTCCTTCTGTGCTCGATACTCTGTAACTCGACTGGTCAAACTATCAGATAGTAGTTTAGCCCAGTCGAAGGAACAACCTTCGACGATTGTATGGATTAGAGGCACCCACTGAAGGAAAAAATGTGTGGTGTCCTCTCTCCCATATAATCTGCAGGTCATCATAGCTACATATTTGAATTGTGGTTCTAGAGAAGATATTGAATATACACCATTACTGTCTGCCCTGAACTTCACAGGGTGTGAAACCCAATGTTTGATTAAACCGGACATACTCTTGTCGTATTGCACACATTCCTTCTGTTTAAAATTTTCCAGGAATTCGGCATTGTATACAAAGTCTAACATGGTTGGAAACTTGTACATAGCCTGCAATTGTTCGGGTCTGAAAGTCCCAATGGTGACCCTCTGCTTATTGACGATGGTTCTAGTTGGTATATATACATGGTCTAATGCCCACCAGACCATATCATAGTAAGGGAGCAGACGTGGCCTAGCTACTACTTTATGCATTTCAGCCTGAATGACGGTCTTATATTTGGTGATCAGGTTGCCTTTTTCATTGTCACTGGAATCATCTGAACCATCTACCGATTCAGACTGTAGAACCTCAGAAATATATGACCAGGTCCTGACAGAGTCGACACTTCGAGGTGAAGTATCAGAAACGTTGTCTGAACCTTGTCCTGAAACCTCAACAGTGGCTTTAGATGCTTTTTGCGGGGCCATGGCGGGGGATTCTACTTTAGCTCTCCTGCGATAAAAATATGTATACATACATAAATTAGTTCGTTCGAGAAAAGTTTTCTCTACGTAGAATAGAAATGAAATATGTGACAACAAATAAAAGATCCATGTCTTCGACCATTTAAAACTAGGTCGTCCTTAGGAACAGAATGGTCAAATCGTTCTTAAATATAAATTTAGCAATAAAAAACCAAATCCTTACTTGTCGATTCGCCTCATTTCCAATTAATGTCATAAATTTTGACAGTTCGTAATGCAAATTGGCGCAAGGAAAGTTTAAAATTGCCTCGTAGACTATGCATATTAATTTTTGTATTAAAACAATGGAAATGTTGGCTTAGCTTAATTAATTAGGCCTTTTTAAATGTTAATTAATCTTTCGGCATTCGCCTCATCAGGAGTTTTCACTTTAACCCTTTAAACCTCTAAAACTTTAGATTGCGATAATTAGCTTTGGTTAATAAAAAATGTAACCATGATTATGTGTTTAATTAATTACATTTTTATTTATATCGCAACTTCGCGACTCAGGGCTTCGAAGGTATAGCTTTTGAGGGAAAACATGCCGAGTTGTGAATTCCTGACAGAGCTTAACTGTGGTTAAGCTTTTTACCTTTAACATTAACCTGGGTTACTAAAACAAGAATCTCATGGTTTCGGCTATCGAGGTTATGACGGTAATACTTTTGGAGCTAGCAAACGTCGAGACACAAAATCCTGATGATGCTTAGTTGTGGTTTAGAGTATCTTTACTCTCGGTACTGATCTGGGTAAACTTTTTAAAACTATTTTGCTGTTTCGCCCCTCGAGACTTGTAAACTATGTGATCTATAACTTCCGACATGTGACATCCCGAGGTAAAAAAAAGGAGAGATTCGTTTAAACGATTAAAAAAAAAAAATCTCGCCTTAAGAGTATGATAACCGTCGCTGCTTGTGTGACAAGACTTCTGAGATTTTGGGGAAAATAAAGGAAAATACCAAAACCAGCTTTCGATTTCAAGCATTAAGATATAAAATTAAAAAAAGGCTAAAAAACAAAGGTGGCTCCAACAATCCTCATAATTCACGTCTC
>CBVK0100852983.1:0-10483 GCA_900067695.1 Picea abies
TAATCAATGGTTGAGATCTCTCCAAAATAATATCAACTCAAAACCCACTTTGGGTTAAGTTCCCTAAGTTCACTTTATGTCCCCTCATTCACCCACTTAGTGAATAATTAGTCACTTTAGGCTAAAATGACTAAATTTCACTTTTGACTTAAATCTCCTAAGTCAAATTGAAATTAGACATAAAGTACATGGAACAATAGTACAAACATCTTCCACTTGTGGTTATGTTAATCACCATTAATTTTTTTATGTGAAATCAACATTTCAGGATCTAGTGAGATGCTAGATCGGTTTGGAAGCCCGATAAACTAGGGAAGAGGATAAATATGGCAAGGAGAGGCTAAATATGGCAGGAGCGCTAAAATGATGGGGCCCAACGCGTCACGGATAGTGAACACTCAAGATCGACAGTCGATGATGATTTCGGGGGAAGAAGTTGTGCAGGGGTTAATTTTGGAGAGCAGGCCGAAATTTAAACCATGGTTTTCGTTCGGGGTTACGTGGCGCCACCAGGTGCATTTCGGGGTGAAAAGCGGGTTTCCCAAACCACTTTCTCACTCCCCCGAAATTTGGAAAAGTATAAAAGGGGATTGTTTGAACCTTGGCATGACCACTCTATTTCAACTGCAACTCAAGAGTACACCAACTGCGCGCCATTTCCGCTCATTTCCAGGTATATTCCATCACAACCATGGATCCTATCATAACCTCAGTAACATAACAAGGTCTTGTGGTGAATGAAGAAGCCCTAATTGACCGAGATTCAGACATTTTTGATACCGGAATCACCATTTTGCCCTTTTCTGTGTCCAGAAGCAACATGTCTGATAAAGTAGGAAGGTGTATACCATTCCTTGAAGCAGTACAAGCCACCATAGTTCCTTATGTTGTCGAAATCGCTTTCCCTTTTCTTGAATTTATAGGTTGGTGCGCCGAACAATATTCCCATGAAGAAAGAGTCGTTGTGAATAAACGTGGGTCCGAGGTCATGTGTAGGGTAGAGAGTCTCTCAATTTGAGAGTCCCTCGGCATACCAGAGTCGTTTTCTGCAATTTCTAAACCTTTCAACAAAGAGAAGCTAATTAGGGTATACAGATAATGTCCATCAGAGGTCCAAGATCTCTTTTTGCAGACAATTGTAAAACCTGAACATTTTTCAGAGAGTCTGCCTTTGCCAATGAATGTGAATATAATGGTTATTGAAGTCCAATGGGTCTGCTCCCTGTTGAGTCAAGTTTTAGGTGTAGACAATGACAAATATGTAGTCAAAGTCATGCTTGGTTTTATTTTGACCTTTTTTAAGTCAGAGTCTAGTCTGTCAGACAGTCGGTTTTATTTAGACCTTTATTTTGACCTTTTTTAAGTCAAAGTTGATAACATCCATAAACAACTGGTGAATTTTTGCTCTCTAAGACATTTCAAATACTACACCTATTTGTTGAAAATTTTCCTAGAAACCAATAAGAGAGAATTTCCTGAAGTAGCATTCATATCAACTGAATGTAAAAGGATTGCATTGCTCATCTTCATCAACAAAGTCATGTCCATATTTTATAGTTTGATTTTCAACACTAGCCTACCTAGAGTTTTGGATGACATGAGCTATCTACAGCCAAATCCAAAGAACATAGTGGGGGATTGGGTATTATTCATGCACTCAACAATAATCTGGGTTTATGGTTGCCATGAATCCCCTTATCTATTGCCTATTTTTCTGACCCGTAGAATCTTTTCCATTGAATTCATTAGGCAAAGAATTATATCCAAGATAGAGCATTTCTTGAAATTGCACAAAGCCTCTAACCTCAAGTTCCCTTTTATCATTGGCCCTTTCATTGTCAAAGCCAGATCATGTTTATCTCAAATTCAAGAAAAGCTCAAAGAGTTTGGTTTTGCATAGCTACAGGGAAGAAGGTATGATCCACATCAAATCATATCCAAAGGAAGATTGATGAACAAAAAAGCCCCTTATGATCATGAATAGGTTGAGGGTTTTGATAAGCAGGCAAATCTATAAGTATTTTTTTGATATGGAAGAAATCCTGCAACCAACTCAAACACAACAAGTGGAGGAAACCCTACAACAAAGTCAAACACAACAAGATTCTCAAAAACTGATAGTCAAAGTTCCTAAGATAAGTGTTTATAGCAAGAGAAGCAGTTCAGAGGCCATGGGCACCAGTGATCAGCAGACTGCTCCTAAGAAGATGAAGGTTACACAGTCTCCACAGATATTGGATTTAGAAGAGGAAGGGCCTAGAGAACAACTAAATCTGGATATGGTGGAAAGTGGTACTAGCACTGTAGAGGTTGACAAGGAAAGAAAACTCCAAAGTGAAGGTGGCTCAAGAACCTTTAGCAACAAGAAATACATCTTTGATAAAACATCTGAGGCAGTTTATCAATCGAAATAAGATCTGTCAATAGTATGCTGAGAAGGGAAACATAGCTCTGGGTGAGATGAGGGATTTAGTCCCTGAAGTGGAAAATATTTCTCAGCATAAATCTTCTCTGTTCACAGTGAGGGATGTTGAAAAGAGAACCTTTAACATTGTAGTTGTAGATGAAGACAAAGTCTCTGAGATAAAGATAAGATATGACAACATCAGTGCTCCAGACAAGGTCAAATTCCATAAGCATACCAGTGATATGTTGTATTCTGATTACCTGAGTTTAAGCTTGAAGAATTCAAAAATGTCATCTTATGCAATGAAATTGGAAGGACGGTTGAGCCAGGAAAAAGCATCTAGCAGAGCTTGGTAGACTTGGGTCGAGAGGATGGAATCTGAAGGCCCAAAAGGGTTGAAATCTTCAATGGATGAGAAATACAAATTAATTCAAAGCTTGAAGAAGAAATTGAAAATGTTTTCCACAAAGCATCCACAAACATTAGAATTGGTTTCTCTAGAACATGAAAAGGAAACACTTCGTCAAGATACATTGGACTACAAGGCTAGAGTGTTGCAGCTAGAATGAGAAAAGGTGAAATGGTCACAAGAGCAGACGTAATTGCTAAACATGGTTGTAGTTGTAGCTCCTGCTGGGTCAAACACTGGGTCAAACACTGAAGGACTAGGTCGAATTCATAGTTTACCTTCTTCCAAACAGATAATCTCGGGAACTGACAGTAATGCGCTATCACAAAGACCAAATAAGATGACATAAAAAATTTCTTGTCCTTATTGTATTGTGCCAATCGAGGAGACATTTCAATGGAAATCAACTTACCCCAATCAAAGATGGATTGTTCCTTAACCGTAAAATAAAGAATGTAAAGAATCATCTGGGAGATGTCGGTCGTGGTTTCCTATCCTGTTGTCCTCATAAAAATCCATGCAATTTCTCGGAAGAGATTTTTAAATGCACCAACCTGTAATATTGTGATGTCCTTGGGGACGATTGTTGAGTTCTCTAGGAATTCAGGTAAGAGGTTGAGTCCATTGCCATGCTTTTTTAAGAACTCCTTGCAATCTTCACCTTTGAAGGTGAGTGTTGGCTCAAGACGCCTCAACATATTACAGAAAACCAGAGGAGATAGAGAGACAGGGGAATGGTCTCGCAATTGGATGATCCACTAGCTTGGAATGCATCTCTCAGTGCACTAGGTGACCAACTCCTTACAATCAAAATCCTTAGGGACACACCCTGTGTGTGCAATTCCATACGTGTAGATTATTTCCTTCTGGGAATATGTAATGATCCCAAGCTAATTTTTTGCTTGGAATCACTAACTAACCACTGATTTGATTCTTATTTGTTGTGTATGTAGGTTGACCATGAATATTTCGGCCTTAGGGTTTATTCGGTTATTTAACCATGGATTACATAAACATCATTGCCATCATATGAAGATAATCAACACTACATAAGATAGGAACCACAAGCAAATAATTGAACTTTATTATAAGAAAGCAAGCAACTGATACAATAGAGAAGCATATCTGAATAGATGGCTTCAAGACAATACTAGAGTTGTATACAAAATGCTCCCGGAGATACAAATCAAGCCTCCCCAAAGGCTGCCAATAGAAGATGAACGCTCACTGCAAGATCTAGGTTTCGGCCTCCCCTCAAGCAATTGGTATGACCCTGATCACTGCTGCTACAGCCTGTTGAAGACAAGGACACCAAGGGTTCGACCCTCCTGAAGAAATAGACCTCCTGATGATGCCAAACTCTCCCCAATGATGGACCAAGGCAAGGGAAGCCTCCTCCTGAAGTATGAATCTCAAAACATTGAATCTTCCTCCTCAACTGCAGAAACCCTAGGATGGTACAGGCCTCCTGAAGCCCTAAATATAGACAGTAGTATGGCATAGCTAAATGGGCCTTATGAATCCTCTGAAACTCTCTCAGATGATAGATCGGTCATCCATAAACACTTGAGAGAAGTCTCAAGATCATATCTAGCCTGTAGCCTCCTAGATCTGAGAATTACTAAATCTCCAAATCGTACCCTTCCTCCTGAAATCATCCCAATCTGCAGTAAATGATAGGGACATGATAACTCCTCTAAGAATCCCTCAAACTGATGAGCAAGGGCTTGCAATAAAAACCCTAATGATGGATAACTCTCAAGCTTCTTCCCTTGGCTGGATCGAACTCTTCTTCAACAATTGGTGCGCCCCTACAAGAAAACCCTATCTGGTACGGCCCTGCTGATCCAAATGGTACGGCCTTGTTAGTCTTCCTGGATAGATGATAGCTGTAGAATGGTGTGGGTGGAGTATTTCATCCCCGAGACCAAGCTTGGAGCTAGTTGAGTGGAATCTTTCACCACTGAGCTGCTCACTAGAGTTTGTAATATCAAAACCCTCAAAACTATATGCTAAAGAGCATCAACAAGCAAAATACCAAAATCCAGAATGAATAATAGGTGCACCCCAACCTTCCCTTTATTCTTTTCTTCTATTTCTCTGTTGAGTTAGATTAACCCCTAGGGTTAACTCCTAACTCAACCTCCAGCGCTTCTATTCCTCCATTGAGTTATGTTTTAACTCTTTTTCACCTTTTCATCAAGTCAACTTAATAATATAACCTTAGTTTGGTTGACCCTTCCCCTTAGTGTGAGACTATGGCCTAGTGGGGATGCCTAGGCCACTGAGTCTTCTCAATGTATATTCAGCAAGAGGTGGAGGCCATCTTATTTTCTTCTTGGTAGTATCTTTTGGGGTTGTCCTTCTTGCCCATAACGCTTATGTCACCTTCAGGTGCCAATTTCTTTGGTTTCCATCAACAATTTTCTTTAATATCTGCACAAGTCTTAATTTGTTCGTGGTTTCAGCAAGGCCATTTCCTTGTGGATAATAATTCGAAGACTGGCCCATAATGATACCATATTGTCTGCAAAATTCTGTGAATTTTGACCAATGAAGATCGAACCATTTTCTATGATAAATTTATCAGGAACACCAAACCTTAATAGAATGTTGTTTTTGAGGAATCTAATCAATTCTTCAGTGTTAACCTTCTTCAGCGCCACCTCTTCTAATCATTTTTTGAAATAATTGGTAGTTGTTAGAATGTACATGTGCCTTTTTTTAGATTTCGGATTAATCGGCCCAACCACATCAAGTCCCCATTGGGAAAATGGTTGTTCCACCACAATCAGTTGTAGAGGCATCACAACTTTCTATATTTTTCCTGAGAACTACTGGCATGAAAAACATCACCTTATTGTGGCATACGAGTCTTGAAGATTGAGGGCTAGTAGAATCCTTCTCTGATTATTTTGTGAGCAGTTGCAGTGGATGCAAAGTTTCCACCACATATTCCTTCGCAGAATTATTTGATCAATGTTGGAGCTTGATTCTCATCGACACATATCAACAATATACCATCAAAATTACTTCTGAAAAGTACATAAACAATCAATTACATATTGGTTCGCCTTCATCTTGAGTGTCCTTCTCTCCTTGGAACTCATTGTAATAGGGAATTGTTGATATTATGGTAGTTGCGGGAGGTATTTATCTCCATGTGTAAACCTGATGAGGATAGAATACTCTGAGAAGCAAGAATAAACCCTAATGAGTTGGCTAATAACCCTAGAAGACTTGCCAGCTCAAGAATATAATTTATATTAGGTTATTAGCCTCCAAGAGAAGAAGTCAGCCAGAAATAATAATATATACCGAACAGACAGATATCCAGAATGAGAAGTCAGCCTAGGCAGTTAGCCAAAATTAGTATAAATATAGGAGTCTGATTCTCATTCTGGCAGGCAGTCTCAGAATTGCAGAGCAACACTTGTGCGCATTGCAGTTGCCCAGTTTCTACACAGGTTTGGAGGACAACTGTCGTTGCAGCTGCTGCAGCTAGCAGTGACGCTTGTACTATCTCTTGGCTAGGGTTTGCAACATCTAATCAGCTCTTTTTGGTGCGCTATCCTTGGGGAAAGGTGCACTACCCTTTGTTTGGCTATCTAGCCTAGGGTTTTCTTCCAGAGTGATTCTTTGTCAAGGTTAAGGTGCTCGAAGGGTGGCTTCGGCCTATTGTTGGGTGACAATAGAGATATTGTCAATGGTAAAACGAGCACATCTATTATATTCTAATAGGTTATGGGCCCACACCTCCTTCATTCAGTCTAAACACTGGAAGGAAACATAGCCGCTAGGATATTGAGCTCGCTGAGGAACTGCTGCTAGGGTTACTAGCAGAAGCAACTTCCAAGACACTGCCGCCAGGGTTACTAGCAGGTGCAGTTGCAGAAACCCTAAAACTCTCATTGAGGCACCTTAAGTGAAGATATTGGCCTAATCTCTGGATAGATCAGTGCACCCTATCCTAGCACATCTCTTGGTACTCTCAGCAAGCCAAGACATAAAGTTGAGTTTGTGGTCAAATCTAGGGCTTGACCAAGCCAAAGAAATCATGACTTATTCTATGAAGTTAGAGAACAAGTTAGATGAAGCCTCTAACTTCAGAGCATGGAAGACAAGGATTGACCTCATCCTTTCCAAGAATAAAGTGTTGGATATCGTGAAAGGAAAGATCGTGGAACTAGTGTTTGAAGAAGGAAAAGAGAAGGAACCACAGAACGTTGCAGTTATGGAGAAGTTCAAAGACAGTGACATCAATGCCATGAGTATCATAGTGGACTTTGTAAAAGACCACTTGATACCCTACATATCCCATCTTGACTCATCGAAGAAGATGTATGATGCCCTAACAAACCTCTTCTCAGTCAGAAACATTGGACAAGTCGTGAGTCTGAAGAATGAGCTTCATGACATGAAGATGAATGATGATGACAACATAACATCATACTTTGTGAGAATATCTCAGTTAAGAGATCAAATACAAGCTATTGAAGAGATCATTTCAGAGAAGGAATTGGTAAACATAGTACTCAATGGTCTTCCCAATACGTGGGATGCATCTGTCGCAAGCTTGAACACAAGAAAGGAGTATCCGACATTTGAAGAACTTTGGACTTGTTGTGCTCAAGAAGAATCAAGGATCAGTGCAAAAGAGAAATCCCAAAAGAAGTACGATAATCAAGCCTTCACAACAAGATTCAAGAACTTTAGGAACAAAAGGAAGTTTGGCTCAAGGAGGAAGCCAAATCAAGAGAAAGACATTTTAGAAATACAATGCTTCAACTGTCGAAAGTATGGTCACTACAAGAATTATTATCCTGAGCTAAGGAAAGGGAAGGAGAAACACGAAGCATTAGTTGTCAAAGAAAAAGGAACCTACAAAGAAAACTAAGCAGGATGAAAGAGACTTCTTCTTCTAAAGGTAACAATACTCTTCTTATTTCTTATACATATCTCGTTTGTATCGTCTCTATACATATCTTGTATATCTATCCCTTGAAAGATAATGTATTCCAAGAAGAACTATACCTATGGAATAAAATCAAGATAAGGATTGATATCATTAAATAATACACATGAAAGGATGAAATACGCCGAATCAATCATGAAGAGACTCAAAAGAAGAAAAGACAGAAAGAAGTCAGAGAAAGACTTACAATGTTTTTGTAGAAGACAACAAGACGAAAGCGTGGACTCTGTTAGACAGAGAGAGCCAATTATATATTGCAAAAGACAATAAGGATGTAGACGGAAGCATGGACTCTATCAGATGGAGGGAGTCGATTATATGCAGTCATACATGAAGCAAGGATTAGGAGGGAGCTCATCCTATGATCCATTGAAGATGATGAACTATATATCCATGATAGTAGGCATGAAAGATAGTACGTGTTTAGTTCAACCGCAAAAGAAGTCCTCTTCGAAGAGAAGCCTTAAAAGATCCCTAGTTGTCCATCCACATCCGTGATCCTATGATGAAAGAAAGAAATGGAATCTTTAGGGCATGGAATCTATAAGAAACTCCATGGAACCAAGAGCTAAAGAAAAACATCAGGAAGAACATGAAGATTCCAAGAAAGAAAGAGAAGCCCGAACAACTAGTCATTATATTAAGAATCACAAGATTACCAGCCTGATATGAACTCAATAAAAGCAATCAAGAAGAGGAACTGAAAGTCGTGATGAAGAACAGTGTATGAAAGACTTATGAATGAAAGCATTGCGAGATCTAGAACTAGATGTTCTCCCAGATGGAGGGAGAAGACTATGATGATTACTTGTTCCAGTACACCAGACATATCTCTACATGAGTCATTATATCATCCACAACATTCATGAGTTGGAGTTCTACATCAGATGAATGCAAAGAATGTTCTCCAAAGAAATTGAATAAAGAGTGTATGAAGAGAAACCTCAAGACTTTGAGGCATACCAGAAAGAGACCCTTGCATGCATATGGAAAAAGACAACTTGGTGGAGAACCTCCAGTGCACAGCAAAAGCGTGGTGAATATTTTCTATAATAAGGGATATTATATCAAGATGATTACTCAATAGATCAGATCTCATGATGACAGAAGAAATGCCACATGGATATGTTCCAGTTTTCTAACAATGATATACTATATTGATCAGAGCTAACCAGTGTTCCAGACCAAAGTACATTTGAAATCAAGCATTACATTATCCTTGATGAAGTCCAGAAAGGAGAAAGTGGTTCTCCTATACATATCTCCATAGATGAGCAAATAAGTAGACATTTTGGTAAATATTCTGTCCAAGATGAAAGAGTTTGTGTACTTAAGCTGGAGCTCATGGAGACGACTTCCTTATTGAAAAAGGAATAGATGACTCCCAGGTTGGGAGGGAGCACTGAAATATTATTGAGGACATTCATTTTCAAGATTGAAAAATAGTCCAACTTGGACAGATTCTTTCTTGTTCGGAAAGTGGATTGAGATTTCTGACGGACAACAATTTCCCATTGTGGTTAACATGGGAAATGGTCCAGATTGTTGATGTATCATAGACAACGACTTCCCATTGTGGTTAACATGGGGAGTGGTCTAGGGCAGTCTCTCTTCTTGAGGGTTACTCAAGAAGACTGGCCCGCCTCGCCAGACAACGATTTCTCATTGTGGTTAACATGAGGAATGGTCCGTTTTGGAGGTTGATGCAGGACAGTCTTTTCCTCTTGTGGTTAACGGAGGAAATGGCTCGGACAGTCATTCCTTAGGGTTATACATTCTCTCCAGGGCGCACTTTGATTAGTGTAGGAGGAATGACCCAGGGTGGGGAATGGTCCAGGGTCAACAATCAGGGACAGACATTCCTTAGGGTTATACATTCTCTCCAGGGCGCACTTTGATTAGTGTAGGAGGAATAGCAAAAGGTGGGGAATGGTCCGGGACAATCATTCCTTAGGGTTTATACATTCTCTCCAGGGTGCACTTGGATTAGTGTAGGAGAAATGGCCCAGGGTGGGGATTGGTCCAAACATTTCTTAAGGTTTATACATTCTGTCCAGGGTGCACTTTGATTAGTGTAGGAAGAATGGCCCAGGGTGAGGAATGGTTCAGGCTCAGAAATCAGAAACAATCCTTCTTCCTTGGTTGAGAAGAATAGGGCAGATAGCCCATTGCTGATGTTCTATACTGAGGGCAAATACTCTTTCATATCTCACAGACGTGAGTGAAAGATTGGCCCAGATGATTTAGTTTATATCATAACATTGTTTCTATGCAGGTTGCTATTAGATGTTTGTTATGAAGACTATATGACAATAGATGTAAACTATTGTGGTTGATATGTTCCACTGTTCGTGAGGCAGATATTCTTTCAGAACTCACAGATGTGAGTGAAAGATTGGCCTAGATGATTGTTACGGAGACTGCTTGTCTCCAGACAGTAGAGATATACTACTGTGGTGGATTTTTTCCACTGTTTGTGACTATGTGTCACAGTTTGAGTAGTTGCATACTACCTTGAATAGACACAGGTGTGTTCTATCTATTAATGTTGTACCAGTTGTCATAGGAGATTATCCAGTTGGATAATAATGGCGGTACTCGTGTTGCTACTAGTTGAATGGTCTTTTGTGCTCAAGACCATACCTCCCTAGCTAGGAGGGAGTGTTAATATTATGGTAGCTTCGGGAGGTAT
>CBVK0100852984.1:0-10483 GCA_900067695.1 Picea abies
ACTACCATGGTCAGTGACGATGGCTTGAGGGACACCAAATCTAGTAACGATGTGATTGAATATGAACAATGTTGTATTTTTCCTTGTGTTATCAAATGTAGGCATCGCTTCGGCCCATTTAGTGAAATAATCCACGGATATGATGATGTGTCCATGCCCCCTGATTGAGTGAGGGTTACATGTCATGAAGTCAATGCCCCATTTAGCGAATGGACCAATGGAAACTACAGGGTAAAGAGTAACAGGATGAGATCAGATCTTATTGTTATACGTTTGATAAGCGTGTCATTTATTGACAACAGTAATGCAATATTTAAACAATGAAGGACAAAACTAACCATCTCGTAAGATATTTTGGGCAGTGGCATACCCAGACATATGACCGCCACATGCTCCAAAATGAGAGTCATTCAAAGCTTTCTCAACTTTATCATAGGTTAGACATCGTTGAAATATGGAATCAATACCACAACGGTAAAGGGTATCACCAAGGATAATCTATTGACAAGATTGATACCGAATACGATGATGATCGACACTACAAAGATCACGCTGGAAATTTTGGGTTTGGAGATAAATGATAATGTCTACATACCATATGTCATCGAAACTGATCAGAAAGAGATACCTATCATGAAAGGAATCCTTTGCCATAGTTTATGTCTTAGTAGAGGGAAGGTCACATATCAACTCGACAAAAATCAAAGATACATTTTATTTGGCACGCTCAAATTCCAAATCAAACTCCTTGAGAATCACTATCTATTTGGAGTATTTCCCCCCCAGCAATTGTCGAGTGAGGATGTGTTTCATAGGGTTTCAATTGGAAATAACGGTGGTTCTATGTAATAATATATAATGATGAAAACATTGAACAACTTGAATAGCTTCCAAGGCCAGTTTCGCACATGCAAATATTTGGTTTCCTTGGTCGTGAGACTCTGACTCAAATAGTAGATGACATGTTCATCACGTGAATCATGCTCTTAGAATAGAACCATAGAGATGATAGAGTGTGAAGGAGATAAGTATAACAAACAATCTCGACTATAATCAGGTGGAAATAAGAGTGGGGTATGGGTTAAGGAAGTTTCAAATATTCAAAGGCTTCGTTGGGAGTGTCGTCCCATAAAAAATCATGACCCTTTTTAAGAAGTCAAGTAAAACCTAGTTGGGGATGAATCGACGTAAAAAATTTGCCTTCCCTTGCAAAATTTGGAGTTGGCGTAATGTAGAAGGAGGAGGAAAATTGAGAATAGCTTCAACCTTCATAGGCTCCACCCTAATCACATTTGTAGAAACAATAAAACCAAGAAGTTGGTCGTTTTATCACTCCAAGAGTAACCCTACACTGTAATCAAGTGAGCTTGGTAACATCAAAATATTTGTAAATGAGTTCAAATTTAATCTTGAAAGATAAGTTGTAAAGTCACATGGTTTTTACCATTAAGACAATCAAATTCATCTACTATCCAAATTCCAAACTATATCCTTCAGCAAAAGTGTCCTTAACAACTTTAGATTAGACAACAAACTGATAAATGAATAAGAAAAGAAGACAATGATCTGAACATGTTAGAGATAATTCCAGCACATATGAGAGTAAATCTCACAGTAAAAAAAAAAAAATCTGTGTATTAACATATTCCACATCACCAATGCAAAGAATAAATACCTCATTCAATCATTATATGAATCATACATTAGACATTAGTACACAGAGGAAAACAAAAAGAAAAGGAAAAAAAATTATCTTCATTGATAAGGAATCACGAGTCCGAACAAATACAAAGAGAGGAAAAATAACATAGGCACAACATCCTGAATTCCTCAGGGTCAAAGACCCCTTTCCCCTAGCTCATTCTTCCCCTCCTTATCATCTGGAATATGTCTTTATAGAAAAAAAGGAAAGGCCACAGCTAGAGGTGCGAGTTGGCCTTCTGTTGGGCTGTAAAGATGTCTAAAAATAGCCTTAGTTTAACATTAATTTATCAACTCGAGGATTCGTCTTTTATCTCAAGAATATCAGCAAAGTCTATGCAGATAGATAGTAGAGGCTAAAATCGCATAGTTAAAGCAAATATGACTTTATCCATAATCAATTTCCTCAAATGTTCATTAAAGATTCTAAGACTAAGATCTTACTTAACGGAATTGAAATTTGATTACTAACATGCTGCGAATGAAAATGAATTAACTAATTTCTTGAATTCATTTAACTAAGATGCAGTAATTGAAACTGAGTAAAGACTTCCTGAATTAACTATCAACTATGAATTAAATTGCTAGAAAAGAAATAGCGAATTACTCTATATATGGAAAGAAACAACAATTATAATATAATCGAAAGGGACAACAAACTGAACTGAAAGGAACAACAAATGTAACTTAATTGAAAGGAACAACAATTGTAACTTAATTGAAAGGAACAACAAATGTGAATCTAAGTAAAAGGAACAATGCATATGAAAATGTGAGGAATTGTCAAGCAGTAAACTATAGTAATAGAGGTTGGAACAACAATCATTAATACTTTGAGGGAAATTTCTATCTTCTGTACGCAAATAGCACAAAAACCATTAACACACTTATGCATTCATCTTAACTATTGTGAAGGAGATTTGAATCATAAAATAGAAATCAAACTGATACAATTACAGATTGAGACAATAACTCCTCCAGACTGGGCCCTTAGTCCTTAGAATTACTGCTACTAGAAACTCAGTATGTAGAAATGGTGAAAACGTCCAAATCTTTTATTGATTTCATAGCTGATACAACATTTACAAAAACTACTTGCGTAGAGCAATTCTCGGTTCTGAATACTTGGATGCAATTCTTTGATTCCCCTTTTAGGATCTATTACCCTCTATAAATTACAATAATCTGGGTAAATTAAGCCATCCTGAGGATCGAGAGATCCTCGGGATTTCTTTACTATTATAAAGTTACAATATAGAAAATCAATCATCTTCAAAATTGCTTTGCGCCAAAAGTCCTCAACCTCCAATATCTTACGCATCTTCAATATATCTTTTTCTTTCTCGGTTTTGACAATATTTATCCATTCCTGTAACAGAATTAAACAATTACAATCGTATTTTATAATATATTTAATATAACTTCAATAATATCGCTAGAAGACATATTAATCATTTTATATCCTATTTATCCCTAATTAACATAAAAGTCAATCAAGATTATATCATGAATTGTGGGAAAAAGGAAGATATTCTTACCTTTTTCATAACCCAACATACCCCCCATATAACCTTCTTGCATGTCATCATGCAAGATGAGATCTTACATGTAAAGAAATGATGATGTAAGGACGAAAAGTTGGTTCACCAGGTCTCCTGAACCCATTATTTCTTTTGAGCTCTCCAAAAGCAGCATCCTCCCTCTTCTTATTAATTTGATAATCCTTCTAGTAAATTTCTGGAGGAAACCAAATGATAGGGGGGTTATATATGCACCCAATCCAAGCAGGTCCTTCCTCCTGGAGCATTCTAGAATACCTTTCCACTATGTAGGTAGCTGCAAAGAAATTTCTGAACCCAAAGGGTTCCCTACTTTTGACCTCATTGGAGGATGCATCCCATCTCATCTTAGAATCAACAGGAGCTTATTCTTTGAGTTCTCTAAAACATATGATGCCTGAATGTATAACATGTCAATGGATGGGGGCTAAAGATTCCATGACCCCCTCCCTTTTCATAAAGTTTCTATGTCGCATAATGGTTGGAAAGGACTTTGGAGGCTCCCCTCTGATCCAGATATCTAACCAAGTTTCCCTCTTCATAAAGGTTTTGTGAGATTTACCCCACCTAATTTGGTTCTTAGTAAAATACATAAATGCTTGAAACTGTATGTCCCCAATGAAGGGACCAGGGTTATCTTTTCTGTCATCTTCCAAAATGAAGTTATGGAAGTATAATTCACACAGAAGGTATTGTAACTTCTCTTCCTGCTCTCTGAAACATGAAATAAACTCATGTATAGTAGAAAATGTAATCGGTTTACCTGATCTGATGGATTTTACTCTCAACAACAAGAAACGTTCCAGTAGGAATAAAGTATAATTGGTGGCAGGAGCTCTGCAAATGATTGCATTAGTGTAGACATCACAAATCTCTTTGATTTTCTCCAAAGATTTTCCCAATTGGGTTTGTATCTTCTTCACCTTCCCTTGGGATATGGTGAGCTCAACATAAGTCTCACTTTCTATTGCTAAAATGTCCTTCAGTTGTTTAACAACCTTTTGATGTTCATCCATAGTGACCATCTCATTTCTGTGTTGAGTCAATGCCTGTTGGGCTTGTAATAACTCTACCTTTAGCCTATCAATGATGGCACTCTGTTCCTGAGACCGAGATGCTTGATATTATTCCATGGTGTCCATCTCATCCCTGGATTGAGTTAATTCTTGCTGGGCGTGTATAATATCTTCTTCCAGTCTATCAACAATAACACTCTATTCCTGAGACTGATATGCTTGATGCTCTGCCATAGTCATCAATTCATTTATTTTTTGAATCAAGCTTTGTTGGGACTACATCAATTCTTCCTCCAATATCCTAATGGTAGCATAATGATCAAGAAATTGAGTTGTTTCTTCTGAGACTAGGGTATCTGTCTACATCTCAGCATCAATTGTTTCTGTAGCTGTCATCATTTCTAAATAAATTACTTCCACATTCTGAGCTAATGCTTCTTCTTCTATTATTTCTTCAGGGTCTGTCTGTGTCCCCATAGAGTTTGTAGTGACTGCTCTTTTAGGAAGATGATTTCTTCCTTGCACTCTGGGCCTTTTGTTTTTCTTTATTTTGTGGGCCTTATCTACTTGTTATAGTTTCTTTCTTAATTCTTTAATAATTTCCCTCAGTTTGCCAACCTTCTTTAATACTTCAACCTTTTTAGCCCTTCTCTTCAACAACTTGTTTTCCTTTTTTAGCTTTCTAATTATCCTACCCTTCTCTTCAACAACTTGTTTTCCTTTTTTAGCTTTCTAATTATCCTATGGATTTTACCTGATTTTTGTTTGTGAGGGGTCTCAAGGTCTTCTTCAATCTGGCCAATAGGTGGTTGTTCCTATGTTCCTTCCAAATTCTCTATCTTTCCAAGAGGGATTCTTACCTCAGGATGAGGTTCTTATTGTGTTTGATCCTCCGGGAATGACATTTCCATATCGAAAAAGTCTTCAGCGGGATTTGAAGAAGAGGCTCGTTCTTGGTATTCTTCTGGTTTATTTGTGTCTCTGTCAATTGAGGCCCCTAAGTTCCCTAAATCCTGAGCTATTTCTACCTCATATCTTTTCAAAAATTGTTTTGTCATATGCTCCAATGCTAGCTGGGTGTCTTCCCGACTGTTCCCTTGTGAGGTTTGTTCTGCTTGCTCAATTTCTTGAACATTTTCCTGTAATGGCTGCTCTGTAATGTCCTAAATTTCTTCAATCTGTTTTGTTGTGTCCTGAATTTCTTCAGTCGTTTCTTGAATTTGTTCGATCATTTCCTGAATTTCTTCAGGGTCTCTTGTTCATCTGCTTCTCCTCTTCTTCTTAATGGGGGATTTAGGAGCATCCATTTCTCTTTTTCTCTTTCTCATTGATGCCTCTTCTTATGAGGTCTGAGTCTTTGTAATTTGGACAGGGTCTGCCTCGACCTCAGTTTGAGGAGGTGGAACTCCTATCTAGGCAGTTCCCTCCCCTTCCTATATCTCTTCAATTTCCTGTAATGGGTCTTCATGATGTAATTCAGGTTCTTCTAGTTGTAGTGGTTCATTGGCCTCGATAAGATCACCCTATGTTAATTGAGTTTGAATCAAGGATTTATTTACTATCAATTTAACTAATCCATGGTGGTTGATGATAGTAACAGGATCCTTGACCTTCTGTGTTCTTATGGAAAACTCATGTAACATGGCATTTAGGAAAAATGGTAGATTTATTACTAACCTTTGTTTGAGTGATGCTATCATTTTGAGGTGGCGTGGTTGGATTACATCGTATCATCCATCATAGGCAATGTACCTTTGAATTATCCCTGCCAGTTCTTTCCATGGTTCGCTGAGAGTGCTAGGGTTAAGTCCCTTTCCATTTTTATCCAATTCTTCTCCAGGGTCTATGAAATATTCTACAACTTATTTCAGCGTTGTATATCTTCCTGTCCATTGAATGCCCATGTTAGGGAGACCTGTAACCTCTGCTACAATTTTTGGAGTAACTGGAATTCACATGTCTCGAACCGTGGAGATTTCTCCCTGCAAGTTCTGAAAGAATTCGAACGTGATGTTCGTATCATATCCTTGCAACTAGTTGAAATACTCCATCCACCCCAGATGGTGTAGGATTTGTCTTTCCTTCACTGTTACCTATAGTAATGTTGGCTCCCTATGCACACTTCAGCCACCCATATTTCTATGAGAAAATGAGAACGACTATCATTCCTGGTTGCAAACTTGGTTAGACTAGCTTGGAGGAAAATATTACCAAAAATAGAAAATATCAGAGAACAATGAGTGTATAAAAATGTGGGTTTTCCATTTATTACAATCATTACAATCTTATCAGAAATCGTGCCAAGCATCCACTCTCCTCATTAATGTGGAGGTCGACCTCGAATGTTAGTGTAGGCGAAAGTAATGAGTGTAGGTATTTCTGGTGAGAGGTAATGATGACATTGTTGCCGCCAGTGGGGACCAATCATGTATAATTTTCAAAAAGCATATTTAATGATAATCATAAATGATATTCCACTTTTGTGGGAAATTCAAATTTATTGTACTTATGCTCAAAAGTGTTTTTAAGGATAAATAAGACAAATAAATTAAATTTGTTCATTTAAAAATATTCCACATATCATAATGTTGTTACTTTTCTTGAGTTATTAAGTATAACCAAAATGATAGCCTTGTTATTGAGTAAAGAAAATCTAGAGACACACAGAAACTTGGTGTTTTTAAGGTAAACTTCCATACCACAGGCAGACCACTGCTGCCAACATGCATCCATAGCCTCGATAGGGCTTCCTTTTAACCCATAGATGATCTCGTATACTTAATAAATATTTGAATCATATTTTCCCAAAAAGACCACTATCCTGGTTTTGTAGCTAGATGATGATAATGCCACTCACTAGATTGTAACTTAAGTGAACAAGCTCGTGAAGAGACCCCTTGTCCTTTGACAAAAATGTCAAAGTCCATTTCCCTGGTGTGGTAGCCATAGTGGGAATGCCACTTACGTTATTATCCTATGATCGTGGTAGGTTGGCTCATGATGAGACCCCCTATTCTTTGTGGGAGAAGTTTATGACTTATATTTATTTGTTTTTATATTTTTTCTTTCCTCATCATTCATTTTTTTTTTTAGGGCTCTATTAAGGGAGGCTCATCTACTCCTTAAGAGTAAGGTATGGCATAATTAAGTGTAAGGATGCCAAGTAAAAGTGTGCTTAAGATTCCTTATTATAATATGAAGGAAAATTATCATTCAAGTATGTTGGTATGTGTATAGGGAAAAGAAACGAATTATGGTGGTTACAAATTATGAACAAGATTTAAGATATTTCGAAGAAATTAATCCAAAAACAATTTGATAAGGTATAAGAGATAATCCACAAAATAATGAAAAATCATTAGAAATAATGCTCATAAAAATTACTTAGTGAAATTCGTACCCCAAAGGAATGGCTAACGTTTTAATCAACATGAAGGAAAGGAATGGCAACAAGGAAAAACACAGAAGGAAAAACAACTATTCCTTTTTAGAATGCACAACGAGACTCAAGATGAAGGAACGAAAATCACGATGAAGGGAATGGAATTTTCTCCATTCAAATGAGCAACAACAATAATCAAAGGAACAATAGTCGCGCAAAGGGAATGACAGTTGTTCCGTTCAAATGAACAACAACTACACTCAAAGGAACAACAGTCGCGTGAAAGGAATGACAGTTGTTTCGTTCAAATGAACAACAACTACACTCAAAGGAACACCAGTCGCATGAAAGGAACGACATTTGTTCCGTTCAAATGAAAAACAACTACACTCAAAAGCAACATTAATCGTGTCATCTGTTAAATTTTTAGCCATCTGATTAGGTAATTGTGGAAACCTCCCATGGAAAATGTATTTTTGCTTGAATCTAAGGCTGATTAGTCATCAACTAAATTCATTCAATTGTTATGGGTCAGTTTATTTCAAAATCAATCATTCAATTGTTATGGGTCAGTTTATTTCAAAATCAAGTATTGGATGGTCTGGTTCATTATAGTTGCCCGATCTCTGCTGTAGAACATGACATATTCATTTTTCTATGGAAGACAGGGTCCTTGTGATAATATAAAATAGGAGTAAGGAACATAAAAGAGTGTTAATTGTGTTTATTACAGTTATCTTCCCTAGTTCTTATTTTCCAAAGTGACTTTCATAAAACTAAAAAAAAAAACTAACAACTCAATTAGATCTATAAAAACTATATATATACAGTATGTACAGTGTCAACAAAATTCATCATTTATGGAGTTGAAGTGGTTGGGTTACCTTCCCAACCAACTAAAATTTGAACGGTAGGGTCCTTACTTACTTCTTGGTAGAAAGATTCTTTTGAAGGTGGTTGATGGTAAAGTCGTAGTCAGTGTCCATTGACCAAAAATAGATATCCAGACCCATCGATGGTTCTTAAAGTGACCGTGCCATTATCATGGACTTCATTAATTTCATATGGTCCCAGCCACCATGTCTGTAATTTTCTCGGGAAATCTAGAATCATAGAGAAGCACCCAATCACCTTTCTTGAATGATTTCTTCTTGATATGTTTGTCTTTCCAGGTCGCTCTCTATTGCTGAATAACGACCGTGCGTTCCACAACAAACATGCATGCTTCATCCAACTCGTTGAGTCGCTGAAGGCACTGTTTATGTGCTTCTGTTAGATCCAGTCCAATTTCTTGGGCCATCCTTAGGGTCTTGATCTCAAACTCGATTGGGAAGATGGGTTCTTTCACATAGACTAGGTGATAAGGAGAGTATCCATTGGTGTTATTGCATGTTGTGTGATAATCCCATAAGGCATTTGGGATCTCAGTAGCCCAATTATGTCAATTTGTTGAGATAGTCTTTGTCAAGATTGCCTCCAGGACTTTATTGTTTCTTTCTACTTGCTCGTTTGCATGTGGGTGGTATGGAGAAGTAATTGTGTGCTTAATGTTATAATTTTCCATGGTGGTGGTGATTCTATGAGCTGTAAATTGTGGACCCCCATTAGTGATTACTTCCCTGGGTAGTCCATAGTGTACAAATAATTTAAAAAGAAATTTGATGACTACTTCTTCTGTTGCATTTGGTAAGGTTTCTGCCTCTACCCATTTGGTCATGTAGTTTGTTGCGAATAGAATATAGGCCTTCTAATTTGACTTTGGATTGAAGGGGACAACAAAGTCTAGTGCCCATCTCTCAAATGGTTCAGCGACTACCTGTTCTTTCAAGGGAATTTCATCATCCTGACCTAGTTTTCCCATCTGCTGACAACTGTCGCAGGTCTAGATGTATTTCTTTCCATCTCTGAATATTGAGGGACAGTAGTAGCCCATCTGTAAAATTTTGTGTCCAGTCCTGTGGTCTGCAAAATGCCCACCACATGGATCATCATGTCCTACCTTCAGTATGTTGTAGATTTTGTCCTCTCGTACGCATCTGCGGATCTGGAGATCAACTCCTCTGTGGAAGAGATATACATCGATCCAAGTGAATTGTGCACTACGTTGGACGATCAGTTTTCTTTTCCTTGATGATAGATGTGCTGATAATTTTCCCGCTGCCAGATAATTTTCCACATCAGCGTACCAAGGTGGTTTTTTGGTGACGACAAACAAATGCTCATTTGGAAATTGATATTCAATTGTTAAGGATTCATCTATTTTGGGTATGCAGGACAGGAAGTCTATGACAAGATTTTCTCTCCTGGGTTGATCTTTGATGGTGATATCAAATTCATGCAATAGTAATAACCACTGAGTAACTTGTCCATTAGTAATTGGTTTATTAGCTAGATATTTAATAACAGAATGATCAGTATACAGAAAAACTGGATAGCCTCTTATATAATGATGAAATTTATTGATGGCATGTATAACAACTAAAAATTATTTTTTTGTTACTATATAATTAAGTTCAGCTAGAGTAAGATTATTGCTAATAAATTAAATGGCGTAGGGTCTCTTGTCTTCTTCCTGTCCAAGGACAACGCCTATGTGATGCAGGAGCATCTCTCACGACAAGCGAGCCAACGCGGAAAGCAAGTGGACAGCTGGACAAGCCAGCACGAATTTTGAAATCCCCTTGGGAATTGATGCGCGATCTTAAATGGGCCATTAAGATGAGGCACACTTATATATTGTAATCAAACCTTGAGCGCCCCACTCTCATCTGAAGTAGATAGAGGCATTTATGTTGAGATGAAATAGGTAGATAGAATTTAATATT
>CBVK0100852985.1:0-10483 GCA_900067695.1 Picea abies
TTTTACTGAGAGCTCTTGGATTAGAGTTTTGTATGATATTGTTTCATGATTCATGATATACATAATTTATGATAGTGGGGTTTTTAGCTTTACGCTTTCCCAGAATATCTTCTGTGTTCTTGATATTTCACTTTGTGATTGTGGTTGTGATCGTGGTTTAATAGTAGAAGTGATTCTATATTTAATAGTGGCGTATAATTGTTAGATAAGGAGAATCGCAGGAAATACATTAAGTGTCTCGAAATTTCTACATTAAGGAACTCCTGGAGTTCCGAAGTCTAGAGTAAATCCTGTCTATGAGTTTATGGAAGGATGCAGTTCATAGATCTCTGAGATATTCAGAATTTGGTTCTCTATCTAAGTTAAGGTGTAGGTGCTAAGTATTAAGATCACCTTGGACTTATGAAGTCCCAAAGTTAAGGTCAACCATAGATCCAACAAATGATCGAGGACCGTTAGATACGTAAGAACTTTGAGCCTTGGTCCTTCAGATGTTCATGAGTTTGAATCTCTAGAGGAAAATAGTTGTTGTTTGCAAAAAGTGAGGAAATACAAGAGTTCCAAACTCTGGAGTGGATGAAAATCGTTGATTTTAGGAGGAGTGCAAACCGTCATATCTTCAAGTCCTTTAGAGGTTCGATGATCTAGGTGAAACAATTTCAAGTTATGAACCAGAGAAAAAACCGAAGCTTGGAGTTTCATAGTGGATCTCCACTGTAGATTCTCGAGTGAGGAGAATCTCCTTCATTCATTAGATTAATTTCTTAAAGGTTAACAAGGATGATGGAATATTAAGATTAACCTACAAGTGCTGGTCAACTCATCTAATGAACAAATTTGGTTGGTAGCAGTCTGGGTGAATAGGAGTGTTGAAGTTAAAATCCTTTGAAGCACTGGAGTTCCAGAGATCCGAGTAGTGCCCACTTTTGGTTATCCCTAGGTTGTGTTCCATGGTCACATGTATAACTTTGTCAAGGAGAGATGGATAACAAGCTACATACTAAAATTAAAATTTGAGAGACTTTAACAGGTTTCCCTCAGTCCCGAGGATTTTGTATTTATCTAAAAATTATCACAAACATTCATACTACCTACTTCAGATATATCAAAAAATTCAACAAAGGAAAATCACGATATAAATATGGATTTGACAAAATTCAACAGAGATCATGCTACAATGAAATTGAATTGACAAAATCTTCAACAGGAAAACAACATAGTTTTGGGCCTAGAATGAAGTTCGACATCGGATGAATTTAATTGGATTAAAATGAAATTGAACATAGACTCATAATAAAATTTTGGAACTAACAACCTGGTTTACCAATGACAATGCACTGTTAAATTTATAAATAATGTCAACTAAAGACTATGTCATTCAACTTAAAAAAAGGATAAGGTATAAACCTATGAACATAGACTATACTCAATATGAGTTCTAATTCCACAATGAGAATCAATCCATTCCAAAACAGAGAGTGGAAAACGTTTGATATTACATTGAAAATTTAAAATAAAAACATTGTAATTATTATCCGATTGGCAGAAATTGTAATTTTAAAAATATAAACTCTGAACTAATATTTGTTGAAAGAAATCATAACAATTGGCTTCTAGGCTTTCCAATGTTTCTACATGGGCCTTATCATTCTAACATACAACTACCCTAACTCTAGGAATAAAATTCAGAATAATAAAATACCAGAACCAAAGAATTGTTGCTTAAGGAAGATGCCTTCAAAGTCTTGTGCTCCTTCCTTTCCTTTTCTTTATAATCATAGAGACTTCATCGATACCTCCCATCCAATTATAGGGGTACTCTTCTTCCCCCTTAGCCCCCCGAGATGCAAAGGGGACACACATAACAAACCAACAATCATAGCCCCAAGAATTTCCCTCCCAAGGAAGAGCTTCCACTCTTTTTACAAGCTTTGTATCCCAACTCTCACAAGTAAAACAGGGTCCAATAAAAATTTGGCAACATAAAAATGCTTAGAAAATCAAATCCTTTTCCCTTCTCCAAAATTTGTTTTAATATACTTTTATTCATTGACACATGTCCTCATGAACATATAATTAACTTTTAATTAATTTTAATTTGGATTAATTGCTCACACATTTTTCACAATCTCCCCAAGTTACACCAATATTTACCATTTTTATTTTATTTAAAAGGTCAAAATCCCTCACAATCCTCAACGTGTTCCTATTTTCACTCCTAAGTTTCCCTTTGTTCCCCATATTATCATTTAATAAGTGTCCCCTCATTAGATCTTATTTAGAGTTTAATTAGGAGTCTTCTTCTAGTTAGACTAGTGTAGTTTGACTCTAGATTCTATTCTATGTAAAACCAACCTATCAAGTTATTATTTAATTCTATTTAAAAATTTATTTTTATTAAATTCATACACACATGTGCATTTTATTCAATCTTTATATTTTTCCCACTTTTCCTAGAATTAATATTTTAATTAGTCCCCAATTTAAACTTAGACTTAGGCCAGATCTTAGATTTAGGATTAGACTTTTGTTAGGATTTTAAAATAATAATATATCATTTAATTAATTAGTTAATCAAACAAGGTCTAATTTTCAACGTTTTCTAGGCCATTTAGATTTATTGACTTAAGTATAATTATGTGACGTGCCCTTAAAGACGCACCTTTGTGCTCCGACGGTGCCACTTGCAGAAATGTTTTGGAAGTTTTCCAACCCTTGGAGTCAATACTCCACTCGATTGACCTTGTGAGAGGGTGAGGGATTATAAGGAGTAAGGACTATGCCTTATTATGCACTCCTTATAAATATTCCTAGGAAGCTGACTCAATTTTCCCTCATGGCATCATGGACCTCTCGAAAGGTAATAGTTAACTTATAGTTTAGACCACAATGGGAGTGCTAGGAAAGGTAATAGTTAACTTATAGTTTAGACCACAATGGGAGTGCTAGTAGGATGTGATAGGGATGCAGTCACACCTCTCCCTCAAGTGTTTGGCTTTTGTGCATGTCCCCTCTACTCCTTATGTTATTTGGATTAGAAAGCATCATTAAGCCTACATCCACTGACAAAAACACTGCCAATAATTGCATATACATAAATCATACTATAATCAATCATACAAAATATGTGTGTGAAATGAAATAATCAATAAATACAATCATGTCCCTGACTAAATATGAAGTCCAAGGGACTCCATCGATGCCATCAACTTCCTTAACCTATCATGTGTCTTGCACACTCAAGACAGCTCGTAAAAATCATCTGTCAATATATATACATCAATAAATCAATAAGCCATAACACCTCGACATCAACATATATAACCCATAATCTGAATGAAATTACAATGTTCCATACCGGTATCACTTGCAAGAAAGTTTCCTCAAAGAATAAGTCAATAATAGTGTGCTTAGTAGAGCGAGATATTACAGGTTCCTAGTTTGGTGGTTCATTTTCTGTATATGTTCTCATTTCATATGTTTTGAGGGTCCCATGTAGTTCATCCATTGTCATTTTGGTCAAATCTCTAGTATAATTTTGTAAAAATATTCAAATTTCTAAGGATTTTATATAGTTTCTATGAAAATTTTGAGATTTTTCAAGTAAAATAATTTTATTCTATGGAATTTGGGCGAATCGTTTTTAGAAAAAATGGAAATTGATGAATCATTTTTTGGAAAAAACCATGGAAAATTAGTCAATTTGCGAAATTTAGCCCCTAAAATCATCTATGAAGATTGTATCCCTGATCACATATTTTACTAACACTAAGAAGATTATGCTTCAAATCTTCAACTAGTAAGACAATTTTTTCTTTTATATTTTCACTTCCAAGACTCACTACAACTTTTCTAAGTATGTTTTCAAAGGAGTCATTTCCAAATGCAACATTGCCATTTTTTTCTTTTCTTTATGTTGATGGATTTGTTTTTGGTCTACAATCATGTGTGTTGAGCACCCATTGTCTATGTACCATTCATCTTCTTTATTTCCAGTAAGCAATGCTAATCGACAATCTTCCTTGTTTGGATTCTCTTTCCTTTTCCATATTGTAGTTGGTTTTATGATATGAGTACCTTATTTCATATCTCTGCAATATCGTTCTTTGTGACCAAGATTATTACATTTGTAGCATACAAGATTATTACATTTGTAGCATACAATGTTCTAATCCATCAAAATATCAAATGGATTGTAATTTATGTTGAAAAATCCATGAGAATTTCCAGATCTACTATTTAGATGATTGTCCTTTAAATATCCATAATCATTTATGTTTATCATATAGTTGTTTCTTTCTTTGATTTTACAATGAATTGTTTTCTGTCCAAAGTTTCTGCAAGCATAACAATGGTCAAGAAAAATATTCTCATACCTGGTAGAAAAGGACCTTCTTGGTACCTCATCCCTTCTAAATTATGATCTTATGTTCTGGTTGGAGGTGTCATGTTCTTGTTGTCCTTCAACTCTCTTTCTTTTTTTTATTCCACTTCTTAAGGCATTTTCATAGTTTCTAGAACTTCCTTCATCTTCCTTGTCTGTTTTATCTATATCAGTTGTCTTCAAACTATTGTCATATCCAAGTCATGTCTTGTCAGTAGGTGATATCTGTTTGTTAATAATTCTATCTAATGTTTTAGTACTTCTTTCAAATTTCTTGTAGTAATTCAACTTTTCTGTTGTCAACATCATTTGTTTTCTTGTGTGATCCAATTATGATTTCTCATAATCGTCAGTCTTATTGGATTTATCTAACTGGTCCTTCATACTGCCAATTTTCTTTTCAAGCTCATGATTCTCTTCTTCACAATTTTTTAATTCATTTTTTAACTCTCTATTTTTGTTTCTGAGCTTGATATTTTCTTCTTCAACATGCTTCATTTTTTCAAGATTCTCTTCATCTTCCTGTTCACTTTCTGTGATGTTTTTACTTCCCCAGAAAGATTCTATGTTTGTTTCTTTGATATCTGCATCAAACTCTTCTTCATAATTGATTTCATATATTTCATAATTTTTGTGGTCATCATTATGAGTCTCTTAATTCCCTTTCTTCTCCATCACTTTCATCTAAAGAAATATTGTCCTCCTTGGAGTAAAGACTCTTTTTCTTGTGGAATATTTTATTTTCTTCAAAAGGACATTTCTTACAATAGTTTCCTACTCTACCATAATTGAAACATTTAAAAGGTAGCTTACCTTTGTATTTTTCAGTTCCCCTCTTAAGCCTCCTTACGAAATATGCTTCTTCTTCATTTGATTCATCACATGGTCTTTCTTCTACCCTATGTTCGTTGTTCCTTATTTTTTTCGTGGCTTTAAAAGTTGCTTCTTTGTTTGGCCATCCATTTTATGTATCTTTTCTCATTTCATATGTTGTGAGGGTCCCATGTAGTTCATCCATTGTCATTTTGGTCAAATCCCTAGTTTCTTCAATGGCCTAGACCTTGGCATCATATCTCAAAGGAAGTGATCTCAACACTTTCTGTATAACCAATGATCTTTGAATTCTTCTCCTAATCCTCTGATGGCATTGAAAACTTCATCTACTCTGAGTAAATAGGTTGCAATATATTTTTTTTCATTAATTTTTAGATTTTCAAACTATGCTCTATGTCGTTGAAGCTTTACCTACTTGAATTTTGAATCCCCTTCATAAATATTTTGAAGTTTATCCCAAGCCTCTTTAGCTATGCTGAACAACATAACCTTGCTAGAAATAGTTGGTGTCAATCCATTTATGATAAGATGCCTTGACTTTGAATTACAACTCATTAATTTCTTCTCATCTGGATCCATTACAGTGGTTTTTGGAACTTTATAGCCATTGACAACTAAGAGACAAATATCCACTCCTAAATTTGTCAAGTAAGTTTTCATTCTGTTGCTCCAGTACACATAACTTTTTTCATCAAATGGTGGAATCCCATTTTGAATGTGGCCTTCCATTTTTTCTCACGATATTCCTTCTAGTGATTAGACTTCTCTAAAGGTAACTCACTATGATACCAGTTGTCGATACTAAGACGGGGGGGGTGAATCAGTATCAAGTACAATTTAGTTCTTTTTAAACTTTAAATTTTCAATCTAATAAATGAATCCAATATACAATAAAGAGTAGAAGAAGATATACACAGTGCACAACAAATTTACATGGAATTCGATGAATGTTTTTATTATATATTAACAATATTACAGTCATAGGAGGCCACAACTTCCAATATTCTCTACCTCCAACTGGAAGGAGGCTTCAACCCCCTAGTTTATAAGCTTCAACCTGAAGGAAGCTACAACTCCCTAGAATATTCACATCCAACCCCATTTCCTTTCCCCTTCTGGCCACCCTCAAATATGTATATAAAATAATCGACATGTCACTGTCATTGATACATCATTATCATCAGACTGAGTCCACATAGAAACTGGGCCCACATAAACTGTCACTGTCACTATCACTACCTTTGTCACTATCATTGATACATCAACATCATAAAATTGGGTCCACATAAATATCCTAGATTCAAATGGGTCCACACATAAACCCCAAAAACCCCATAGAACCATGTGCAATAAATCAACCTTCCATACTATAGTGAACCCATAGCAATGATCGAAACATCACCATAATACTAGAAAATATCCTTCATAAGAGCTCCTTATCCTACCAGTTCCTTAACTACCAAACTTTTTCTAAGAGATCAAAATCTTGGATACACTAAAAATTCAAAAATCCATCGTTTATTTATAGTAGTTTTGTCCCTATTTTTAGTTTCTAGGTTGACCTCGTTGAACTGTCCTTAATTTTCCGGCTGGGTTGTCAAATGGAAAATTTTGTATCTCCTCATCCCTAGGGAGTTAGAGGGACTTCTAATTACTATTGGAAAGGTATATAAGTAATATTTCCAACCATGTAAGTTGTTCTTCCATTTGATTTAGTTATGTAGGGTAAACATTCCCTCAAAGATATGGTATCCAAATTTACCACAAATAATACTTTCAACAATTTCCATCTGGCAATCTTTATCTTGGACATATGTAGGCTTCTTAACTTGACTTTAGGGGATTACTCACTTGGTTTTAGGGCTTCTTCAAAGTTTATTCCCGTGAGGGCCATTCTTGAAGCTACACAATAAGGTGACCACTTTGGAGACTCCTTCAAGTAAACCCATAGGCTTCTTCATGTTGATCACCAATGAAGTAAACCCATAGGCTTCTTCATGTTGATCACCAATGACTGACTTTGACATCAATGACAACAACATTCAATAATTAGAACATGAGAGATTAACAAAGCATACAATATAAATTCATTAATTTTTGAAGTACTTAAAGCTTTAATTATTTTTAGAATATTAAATATTAATAAAGCATAATAATATAAATCCATTTATTATTAATTATTTAATTACTCAAATATTTACATTATTATTATTTTTTAAGATATATATTGATAATCATTATTAAATACATTTATATTATCTAAGTTTTCCAATTTTACAAGGAAAGACCTACTTAAGCATGTTTGAGTTTACTTATAAAATAAAAAATAAAAAAATAATTAATGACTTTTTGGATTTATGGTTGAAAAAATTATTATGCTAAATTGTGAATTTAATTGATTTTTTTATATGATTTTTATATTTAATATGAACTTTATATTTAATTAAATTTAGTAAATTAATTGATTTTTTTTATATGATTTTTATATTTAATATGAACTTTATATTTAATTAAATTTAATAAATTTTAATTATAGAAGAAAATCATTTAAGTTATTTTTATTAATATATTTAAAATTTCATTTTAAATCATTTAATTCATCTTCATTAATACAATAAAATTTAATTTTATCATTATAAATTTATGTACCATTTTTATTTATTCTTTTATTATAATTGTGTATCTTTTTGTTTTGGGATCTCTTATAAATGATTTGGTTGGTTTACTTCAAGGTAAATTGTTTAACATAATAATCAAAATACTAACATACAAAATATAAATGATGATGATGATGATTAACATACATTGAGATCGAATTGATCTATCAGACCTTCAAAGGGTAACAGATTACTTGAAATTCTTTAGAATTTTATTTCTATGCTAAAAAAACATTGAGAGAAACTTTCAAAGATCACCATATTTTTGTTGAGTTAAAAGGTTAGGAAGGTTGGTAGTGTGACAAAGATTTTGAAATTGAGATCTAATCTGGGTATATGTTGGACAATATAAGAGAAAGTGTTTTTCATCCTCGCCCTTCTTAGTGTCACAAAGGTGACATAATTGAATATTGTAGTTAATCTCTTTTGACCAGCCCTCAATTTTCTTAAACTTGGAAATAATGTTCTCATACATACTTATTGCAACCACCCTCAACTCGAAAGACACTTTTGTCTCTCCCAACCTCTTCCAAAGGTTTTTCCTATGAACCATGTCAAAATCTTTTATAAAGTCAACACAACGATTAAAAATATTGGTTTTAGTATTACAAACATCTTCTGCAATGATCCTAAATGTAACAATATCGTCCACAATTGAATGATATCTCCTAAATGCAACATGGCCATGATCTCTTTTACTGTGAATTTCTAGCCAAAGGCTAATCTTCTTTTCCAAAATAATTTCATAAATATTGGCTAAAATGAATCTAATCATAATGGTCCTATAATTAAAGGGAATGTTTCTATCCCCATTTTTCAAAATAGGAACAACGAGGCTTTACATATAGGGTATAGGGATGCCCTGATTGACTGCTAAATTGAAGATCTTGTGTATGTGACGGATGAGGATAGGCCCTCCGATTTTAAAAAAATCATCTTGGTAGCCTTTAATGTCCTTAGTTTTCCCATTTGCAAGTTGCGTAACCTCGAAATATATGTAATCCAAAGAAAAAACTTCATCATTTGTAGAGACAATAGGAATGGTTTTCATATCATTAGGTAACTCATAAAGACTTTTAAGGTAGGAATTTCAGTCCCCTAAGCGAATCATACTATTTTATTTTTTATTTCATATTAGAATTTTCCTCCAGAACTTCTTAGGATCCAAATTAGATAGTTGTGAAAGATGCTCTTGCCTTTTATTGATATAGTACCTTTTTTTTCCTTTTAATTGGGGATTTGTACGTATTGATATTATCAAGTTTTAAGGACTCGTTCAATGAATCCCTAATGTATTTCATAGAAATTTTACATCTTTATCATATCAGGGGTTGGTCATTTTATTATTCTTTCTACAAGACACCTCGAAAGAGAACTTATTAATATAAGTGGAAAGGATAGTTATTAATTATGATAGAGGTCTTCAATGTTGTCCTTATAAGTTAGGAGAAGCAAATCACTATTTAAATCCTTTAATAAAATGTCAAGTTTTCTTTTGTTAAAGCGTAGTTTCATTTGATTATCGAAATTCTCTTCAATGGTGCTCCTATGCATGGAAACATTTAGAGCTATGGTTAAAGGTGTATTATTAGAGTTGGGTTCATGGTAATTTAAAAGGTCAAAATTTATAATTTGGTTGGGAATATGGATATCAGATATCACATAATATACAAAACTGCTACCTATCCCATGAATACAAGTCATCTGGTTGGATTTTGGCCACTCCATTACTCCATTGCAAATTATTAGATATTGAGAGCTACAAACTTGGACCAACTTAGTACCAAAAAAATCTCAATTAGGTCTTCGGAGCTTATTTTGTAGCTATTAGATAAAACAAGGTCCTCATCTATCCATAAAAGATTATATCTCTCAAGGCCTATAATTTACTATAGAAATTGTAGGTTGAGCAATTAAAACAATTATAGGTCCTACTATAATTTACAATAAAAATTATAGCAAACTCATAGCAATAATTTACTATAGAAATTATAGAAAACACATAGGTCCTACTATAATTTACTAGAGCTATAATCTTTTATGGTCCTACTATTAGCAATTATAATTTACTATAGAAATTATAGAAATTATAGGTCCTACTACATAAATGCAAATAGTAGATTGCTATATACATTTTCTTAGCATTGGTGTCTGAAAATTTTATCCAAATGTATTGATTGAGAGGGTCGAGCTTATGAAGTTGAATGTGAGGAGAAATGCTCTTTCTAATATAACAAGATTTGCCTCATATCCCTCTACGGTGGGACTTTTTTTCCCATGCCGACCACAAGACAATTCTTCTATGTTAGGGACCTTAGATTGATGCGAGAGCATCACCAACAAAGCACGAGTGGAGGACAACTAAGCACCTAGCACGCATTTTGAAGTGAATTTTTTAATTTCAAAGTGGACATATCAATGTAATATCTGAAAAAGATTGTAATTAAAGACGATCTTAAATGTTTTGGAGCTGTATGATCACATGAGATCATTGGAGGATGTATTTTCTTTTAACGACGTTGTGTGCAGTACAAATTCGATGTGTTTGATCATATCTTTTTGTCACAAATATTTATTGTAATAAATTCTAAGTAGTTGAAAGATTTTA
>CBVK0100852986.1:0-10482 GCA_900067695.1 Picea abies
CCCGACGGGCCCCATCCTAACGTGTCACCATTGTGTTAAATCAGACCGCCCTTGCTCCAAACCAGTTACCACCTACCCCCACCTCCGAGTAAACCTCCATACCAACTTCTCATACCATCGCCACCTTGTGATTTCACACTCCACTACCATCGTCGTCTAGTGACATCATACTCCACTACCTGTGTCGTGCCCTGATGTCATACTCCACTACTATCTCCTGTAAGTCATGTATCATTACTCCACCCATATATTATCCTCCACTCACCCATCACATGTGAGATCTCGTTCACTTATCATCCAATCACATCCTTCCACATCATTCCCACACACTCGTCACTCATTATTTTATTTCCACCTCATCCCCGAGATATCCGTTGGCCCTTAAATATGGATAAACATATCCTTTAAGCCTGCTAATGTGTCCCCCATGCCCAATGGATACCCGTTTCACCCAATTTAATCATGTTTCCACCATTATCGCACTGTGCATATGGTCAAGAAACCAAAAATCTCATTTCCCTGCCATTTCCTATCAGTGACCGAGCTAAAGCCAATAACCAACTAACATTTTGTTTAAAATTGCAGGTACTAGTTATATTGATGGAGCCAAAGTCTAAACATTTAGAGGTCAAGGAAAATCCATTCTTCCCACCACTCGTCGACCTCGACCGGATTCCTTTAGCTGACAAAGACTACCTAATCTCAGAAACCAGATGAGAATTTGATTTTGCTGAGCTACACTCATGGTTCAGAGAGACTTTCTCAGACCAAAGTGACGAGATTGGGATTTGGGAGTCCAATCTCCCATTATACATGTTTCCCTAAATTCATCATTTGGCTGAATTCTCCCTCAAGTGCCAAGCCCATTACCTTCCTAATCAGAGAGACATCGTTTCATCTTCTGGAGAGACCCTATTCATTGTCACACTTGAAGCCATTGACCAAATGCTGCAAATAACCAGAGCCGAATCCTTCTCTCATTTTACCATTGAAATCCTAACAGAAATGTATCAAAAATTGTATTTTCCTCAAAGAGCACAGATTTTTGAATTTTTCCTCCCAGAGAGTGCCCCATTACACAAAGCAAATCCCCCGTATCAGTCATAGATTTTCTCTGTAAAAGGAAATCAAATTATCTCTTCTCTTTGTGTCCTACTTGGATACTACTTGGATGAGTGGCTAGATGAGCCAATCTTGGGTTATATATATATCTTCTCTACCTAAGAAAGCTCCACAATGCAGTTCGACTACAGAAGTTTTCTGGCTGAGAATATTCATGAGCAATTGTGCAAATTTCCGATAGAAGGTATGCTTTGGTATTCTTCAATACTGGCATACTTGTTCATTTTTTTCCATACATCCAGATTCTTGTTCCCCATGCAGAAGCTAGATCAAAATGGAAAACCACAGCCGGTCACATCCTAGATGTCATTGTTGAGAAGGAATTCCCCATAATTCACTTTCAATCAGTTCATAGATCAATTCTACCATCCCATGGTTAGCATGCTCAGCGGTAGACAAGAACCAAGGATAAATGAAGAAATCTAGCAGATTTTACATCTCTCAGACCTAGCCAAGACCAGAGTCTGGTACTTGTACCAGAATCACACAGAGATTAGAATTTATGGATGTGAGTTGGCTCCCTACAAATTGCCTAGATATTTGCTAGTGCAGATATTCTCCTTGGAATATATTAGGCAAATGATTAACTCAGATGACATCCATTTTGTTGCCTTCATGAAGAAACAACAATTGAGGATCAAAGGATAGATAGGACCATTCATCTGTAACAGTCGAGCTATAGGGGCAATGGGAGATAATATTTTGAAGGAGATGAAGTTCAACACCAGTTTTCATTGGCACTATGATCCATGTGGAATTATAGCAGAAATAATATTAAAGAACAAAATATCTCCATATGCTCATGTTCCCAAACCTGAAATTGAGAAGTTCATGAACCAGAAAGAGTGGGAGGTAAACACTCTGGAAGACACAGAACCATAGCCTCCTCCAGCCATTATTTCACAAACCACTACACCACAGATACCCAAGGAGAAAAGAACCAGAAAGGATGCCTCGCCTTCAGTCATTGAAGTATCAACAGAATATTTCTAGGTTTACAAGAAAAGGACTAAAACCAGTCATGCAATTGACAGGTTAGTAGATGAAGAGACCCAGTCTACCACAATAGTCAAGGGAGGACACTCACCATTGTTCTCAAGCAGTCAACAGATGATGCCCACTTCCTCTTCAAAGAAGTAGACATATACCACCTTGACTTCCCAGCCATCTCAAGGGTTTGCAAAACTGAGCATTTTTAAAAAATATGATTTGATTAAGAAGAAGAACGAGATGCTGACCAGCAACACCTATGCTCAAATTTGGAAGAAAACATCCACAACACAACATAGGTTGCTCTTTGCTTTTGATACAAAAAAGGGGATAATGCACATGGAATTTTTGTAGGCACAAGTGCCCCATCCAAAGGAAATCATTGAATACAAAATATCAACATTTAAATTTGACATCGGGGAAGTGCATCCAACAGATCAGATGGATTTACATAGGCAGACTGGAGAAATGGTTTTCTTAACATTGGAAAACACTTCCAAAACTGCTGCAAAGTTGTAGGTTTCCCTAAATAATGTTCAAATTCAATTAAATTTGGAGAAAGTGTCTTATTTTGCAAAAGACAACAAGATCAAGTCTTTGGAAGAGCTGGTACTAAATATTGGGTACGACCCCTCCAATGTGAAAGTAGCTGAAAAACTGCTAAAGAAAAAGAATGCTGACACAACATCTTTGAGGAAAGAATTAAAATTTCCAGCTACTGAAAACTCACAGGCCAAAGAGATGGCTGAGACAGAGGGCCACAAAGAAGAAATTCTAAAGTTAATCATGGAACATAATGCTCAGATCAAGGAGATGGAAGCAGAGTTGGAAAGGCTAGTAAAGGAAAAGGAACAAATAAAGCCCATGGAAGTCATTCCACTGAGTGCATTTCCCCTCACAGGAGTTAGCACAATGACAACATTAACAACTGCCACAACATAATTTCCATCAGCTACCCCAATGACAGTTCTAGAGACATCTGAGGATATAGAAAAGTGAATGGAGGAGATGACTCTACAAGGAGAAAAAATCGAAAAATTGCATCTCGAAATAGATAATCTCCAGAAACTTAAATCATCTTTCCAGGTAAGTTACAATACCGAGAGGCACACATCAGAAGAACTTAAAAAGGAAATACAACAGCTGCAAAAGAAAACAATTGTGGGCAAACCACTAGCAGAAGCCAATGAGAACATTTGGATGGATATCTCAAAATCCATGATAGAAATCTGGCCCCTCATGCAGATCATGTTTGAGCAGCACGAATTGGTGTTAAGGAGCATACAGACCATCGACATGATCAAGGGAGAGTTGAGAGAAATTCCCACAAAAGCAAATGAAATCATTAGGTTCCTAAATTCAAAGACTAAGGATGAGATCAAAAGTCTGGAAATTGAGGATACGACTGAGACTATCCTCGAAGTCAAGAAAGTCTTGACTAAGAGAATACTAATGTTACAGTTGGAGGAGAGAGCCCAGAACATGGATATCGGATTTCAGAGATTCTTCAACATGATTGATTCTTTGCAGAAGAAAGGCCTTCCTAGTTTACTGGTTTTAAATGACAAACTGATGACTCTGTCCGACTACAAGAAAAAGATTGCCATGGTGGTGAAGGATAGCTCCAAGTTTTCAGGGATACAGGGTAGAATAACAGGTAAAGAATTTTTAGAGACTCTGCAACTGGACCTCAGCATCCAACACGAAATCAAGTATATCTTCATCACCAAGCCAACTTTCGCAAAATACACAGAAATGGACAAAGTGTACCGAAGACTACTCAAAGTCACCATTCCCATTCAAAAAAGATGGAAGGATCTATGCACTCTGATCGAGTTAATGATGAGGTATACAATCCAAGTCAACATGCAAAATAGTCAGAGTCAAGTTGATGACTCACCAACAACCTTCCCCAAAATCAGCATGGAGAATCTGACAGATCATCAATAGTTCCTATAATTTTGTTTTTTGTTATCTAGATTAGTTAACTTTGGATTCTACCATGTCCTGATCATTAATGACATGATCGTTTGTAATATTTCTTATAAATAGTTCAAAGTTTGAAGTACTGAGGGTTGATCTTTACGCCCAAGCAAGCTGTAAGCACTATAATCTTTCTCAAGAGATCTAACAGTAATAAAAAGGACATTTCACAGGATTCCTGCGTGTTAATTGTTGGTGATGTTTACTCCTCTTCATTGAATGGTTTTATGTCTTCGTAATCATCTATGTTTTCTATATATGATCATTTAAAAGAAGTTATAGTTGCATAATTGATCTTTGTATACTCTGTATCTATCTTTTAAAGATCTAAGTGTTTGTCTTATGATGTTATGATAAATAAATTCTTAAATGCTTCTTTATTTGAACTGATTATCTCATATGTTCTGCTATCCATCATTTAAATCTAAAGGATCTAACAGTTGCATTATCCTACCCTGTGAAAAGACCTTATAAATCTGCTCTTTGGTCTCAAACTTTATAAACCAGACCCCATAGCCCAATGGATGCGTAAGCAATATTTCAACCCTTTTATAAAACAAACAACACAATCTTATTTATTTAACTAGCCTAATATCTGAAACCTGAAACATAGTTAAATCTTACAGAGAGAACCCTCTCTGAAAATGGTAGGGATAGATCCCAGTTTCGAAGTGGTTGGATAAAGTTACCTCTGATAAATTTCTTCTACCTCCCGACAACCTCTGGGAATTTACAGAGCAATAACATAGTGGCGACCATACTGGGGAACTGAAAAAAAAATCTATCCTACGATTTCTTTTCCCTAGATAAGGAAAACTTTATTTCTGAAACTAATCAAAAAATCTAAACTCATAAAGAGATAATGTTCAGAGGTTGTTAAAGTTTGTATATAATTAGTTTAAAATTTAAACATAAAAAAAAAATTCAGGCTCCTAAAAGATTTTTCACTAGATCTCATCCAGATCTAGAACCTGCAACAACAATAGATAATCCTGAAAAATTACTCAGAAAGAAAAACATTGCAGAGGGTTCTAGGAGTCATAGTCCATTTCTTAGGACCCCTTCTCTCCCAAAGAAGTTGGTTTCCCTTTAGGATCTCGAGTTTGACATATCGTTTGAACAAAGCCTTTTTAGAACAAAATCCAACAGCTTTGTAAGTGAAACAGTTTTATATCAAACCATCCTACAATCCAGGAACCCTAAAATACTTTCTCCCAGGGTAGATGTTGATCAATGATTTCTTCTGGAATTTGACAAGCTAGAAGATCTAGTTGTGAATCTTGATCAAGCCTTAGACAAATATCACTTCCAACAGTCAGTCGAACTTTCTGCCTTGACTATTGTTGCAACTTCTATTAAACCTAAACCATCTCACTCCGTTCCTCCCAGCCCTTCATCTTCCACAACTTTTGTCACTTCCCCTCCAATCACACAGGTTTTTGTCCAGCATTCTCCACCAATCATGGCAACAATATATGCTCCATTGGTGTTGCCCACTCCTTTACATGCCATGCCTCAGGACTATCAAACCAGACTTCCTCAGTTTGATGGTACTATTCCTCTGAATTCACAGCAACATGTTGATAAGATGAATGATTATTTTGATTTGCAGGAATTCGATGAGGCAGATGTCCAGATGAGACTTTTTGCACAGAGTCTAGCCAGGGATGTTAAAAAATGGTTCAAAGATTTATGTCCAGCTTCAGTAGTAGGCCTTGCTACTTTCCAACGAAGTTTTCTTGACATATGGGAGGTAAAGAAAAATCCTCTCCAGATCTTTTCAGAATATGAGAATATCAGAAGGAACCAAGGAGAGATAGTGTAGGATTACTGCACTCATTTCAACAATCTGTACAATGCAATTCTAGCTGATATCAAACCACCTCAAGGTTTGGCATTAATAAAATTCCCCGATGGATTTTACGCTGACATGTCATATCAGCAAAGGGAAATAAATTTTGCTACTCTGGAAGACATGAAGAAAAGTGTTGTAAGCATGGAAGAAAATCTTTAGCCAGAAGAGCCAGGCAGAGGAAAACAAGAAGAGTCAAGATTAAGTAAGAGCCTTCCACTTCCTCTTCAGATGCCAAACTAGATTCTCTAGCTAGGGATATGGAGAGAATGATGGAGAGACTTACTATAGATGACAAAAATCCACCCAAGGAAAACCAAGCTGCTCCTCAGATTTGGAATCCAAACATCAGAAGAAATCCCACCTAGATCAGGAAGAGAGATCCTAGAGATCAAAGAGAACAGAGGGGGCCTGATCAGCAGATCAGACCACCCTCCATGAAAATTGCATTGATGAAGGTGAGGAGATAATCGAAGAATTGGACGAAACTCATATAAACCTCATGGGTGTTCACGATGATGAATCCATTTTTCTTACTCAAGAAGAGAATGAGATCTTTCTCCTTTCACAAATAGAGGTAAATGAGGAAGCAGAGGAAATAGAACAACAGGCCTTTGAAAATGCTATAATGGAGGTCCACAGGAAATATAACCTGAGAAGAAAGAAGGCAAGTGACAACCCTCCAAAGAAGGCTGTTGAAACAAGGAAGGCTACCGAAACGAAGAGAATAGTCGAAACCAAGAAAACCTCAGAAACTTCTCCCAAGAAGGTCCATGAGAGGAATAATGTTGAATCTCCTGCAAAAATAATCCCCAAAATTTTACAAAGATCAAATTAGACTGAGGTTTCGTCAAATCGTGAACCAAGTGTTTCTACCCATAGGACTCCGATGGATAAACTAGAAGTGCAGGGCCTAAGAAAATCTTCCACTATGTTCATCCTAGAAGGGGAACTAGTTAAATTGAAGATTCCCATTCCTCTTTCTGAGCTGATGAGAAAGAACGCTTACAGGTCACAGGTGAGTAAATATTTGAGCATCGAATCAGAGATAGGTACAAAGGCCTTGAATTTCAAGTCAACAAATCACTCGGACACAATAAATCTTGCTGATGATCAACCTGAGCTCCTCTTTGGCCCTAAAGTTGATGGTCAAACTAATAACGGTGCCGTTGCCCCTTTTTACATCAGCCTGAATATCCACGACTTGATCTTACACAATGCTATGCTGGATTCATGTGCCTCTCACAACCTCATGCCGAGAACTGTGATGGAAAAGTTGGTACTTGAGGTCACGAGACCCTACAAGGATTTAAATTATTTCAACTCTAGCAAGGTTAAATGTATATGGTTGATTAAAGACTTATGCATCACCTTGGCTCAAATCCCAACAAAATGTATGGTGATGGATATATTGGTCGTAGACATTCCCCTGAAATACGTTATGTTGCTATCAAGGTCTTGGGGAGATAAGCTTAAAGGTACCCTACAGCTAGATATGTCTTACGCCACCATCCCGGTATTTGGACAACAAAGGAGACTATACATAGAAACCCTGATGAAGTATATGCTCAATAGTCAGGAAAAGCCACACAACTACCCACTATACTCTGCGCACTCTGACCTAGATTCTTTCATTATGTACAATGATGGTGACCTAGAAGAAAAAATCGCTCAGCTGGAAGATGAGACGCCTGATCCAAAAGAAGATAAAGAAATTGTTAAGGTAAGAAATACTAAAACTGTAGAGAGTGAGGAACTGCCAGCTAATTTTTGGAGCATGGATTTTGATGGAGCTGTGAGCAATGAGGGAGCTGGAGCTGGATTTTGGTTGCATAATCACAAATCAAGGTATTCAGAGAGTCATTCTTACAAACTAAATTTCCAATGCACTAACAACATAGCTGAGTACGAAGCTTTGATGCTCGGCCTGAAACTGCTGAAAAAGGTTGGTGCCAAACAGATTATGGTAAGGGGTGATTCTGAACTGATTATTAAGAAAATTAAAGGTTAGTATGCGGCTAAACACCCCAGACTTAGAGCTTATAGGAATGTTGTTTTGGATGCCCTTCAATGTTTTACTGAAATCGATTTGCAGGTAATGCCCAGGGGACAAAACATACTAGCAGACGGTTTGGCTACATCAACAACTACATGTAAAATACATTTCTGTCCCACTCGCAAATACACAGTGGAGGTGAAGTGCAGACTAGCCGTTCCTGACAACATCAGATACTGGTTGGTATTTGGGAATGATGATCAAATTGTAGACTTCCTACATTGTAAGAATGATTTTGAATGCACAAATATAGATTTAGAGAATGATGATGATAGTGTAAATAAATATGTTTTTGAAAATGATAGTGCAAATAAATCTGTTTTTGAAAATGGTAGTGTAAATAAAGTAGACTCAGATGAATTGAATGAAAATGAGGTTGATTCTGGTATTTTACAGTTGATAAATAATGTATTACCTAGAGGTTTAGTTCCGCTAGAAGAATTGTTCGATTTTGACGACGTAGCAAAAAAATAAAAAATTGAAGCTAGTGGTAAGGAGGTCAAAGAGTGTAACATAGGGATAGAAGAAAAACCCAAGATGATAAAAATTTCCAAATCTCTACCCCCTGAGAAAAAACGCAAATACATTGAACTGTTTAGGGAATATGTTGATGTGTTTTCTTGGGGTTACGAGGAATTAAAATCTTATGACACAAGTATCCTACAACATCAGATCCCAATAAAAGAAGAACACAAACCTTTTAGGAAGAAACTTAGGAGAATCAATCCCAAGTTGCTTCCCCTGATAGAAAAGGAAATCAAAAAAATGTATGATGCCAAAATTATAGTCCCCTTGATATTTTCCAAATGGGTTTCTAACCTAGTCCCTACCAAGAAGAAAATTGGTGAAATCAGGGTTTGCATTGATTTCATAAATCTGAACAAGGTTTCCCTCAAAGACAATTACCCTTTTCCTAGAATGGACCACATCTTACAAAAGGTATTTGGGGCCAGTAGGATATCCTTACTAGACGGTTTCTTGGGTTACAACCAAGTCCTTGTCCACCCAGATGACCAGGAGAAAACAACCTTTACCACACCCTGGGGAACCTTCATGTATGCGAAGATGCCCTTTGGTTTGATGAATGTTGGTGCCACTTTCCAAAGAGAAATGGATATTTCTTTTGTGGACCAACTTGGGAGATTTATAGTCATATATCTGGATGATGTGACTTTCTACTCCAAATCTGATGAGGAACACTTGTAGCATCTCAGATGCATGTTTGAGAAATGCAGAAAGTTTGGGATTTCATTGAATCCAAAGAAAATACTTTTCGGTTTAGAAGAAGGCAAGTTGTTGGGACACATAATCTATAAAGATTGAATTAAAATAGATCCCAGCAGGATAGAAGCCATCCAGAAGATGGAACACCCTAGGAACATCAAAGAGCTACAATCATTCATTGGAAAAATAAATTTCCTCAGAAGATTCATACCCAACTTGGATGAACTTCTTAGGAATATCACAAATATGTTGAAAAAAGACACCAAAATCAGATGGAACACTGATGCCAAATAGTCATTTGAGCAGGTGAAACATGCACTCACCCAAGCCCCAGTTTTGATCAGCCCAGATTATACCAAAGATTTCTTTATTTTCTCTTTCTCTTATGAACACACCATCGCAACAATACTACTGTAGAAAAACAACGAAGGATATGAACAACCCATATCCTTTTTCAACAAATATTTGAGAGATGTTGTGCTGAATTATAACATAATGGAGAAACAAGATTTTTCTCTGGTGAAAGCCATAAAGGATTTTAGAGTCTATATTCTCCATTCCCACACAATTGCTTATGTTCCAAACGTAGTGGTAAAGGATATCCTGACTCAGGATAATCTAGATGGTAGGAGAGGAAAGTGGATTGCGGTTATTCTGGAATATGACATTGAAATAAAACCCACTAAACTGATCAAAGGTCAAGGTTTGGCCAAACTAATGATTGAATCTAATTTTCATGCTCTAGACATTAATTTTTTGGCTGCAGTTGACGAGTAGGAAGAGAAGGCGACTCCAAATGTAAAAGATGTATTCTTAAACTCTCATTGGTATGCATACCTCATTTTTGTACTTCATAACTTACAAGCTCCTCCTAGTTTGACTAATACCAAAGCCAAATTTATTAAACCGAAAGCATTGAAATTTTGTATTCTAGAAGGTAAACTTTATTGGAAAGATCCTGGTGGTATCTCTCTTAATTGCCTGTTAAAAGATGAAGCTGACAAGGTTTTGCAGAATTTCCATGCAGAATACTGTGGTGGGCATCTGAGTTGGAAGACCACAACTAACAAGATTCTGAGAGCTGGTTTCTACTGGCCTACATTGTTTGCTGATGTTCATCAGAAAGTTACTTCTTTCCACAAATGCTAGGTTTTCGAAGGTAAAAGAAAGCTTCTTCCTCTCCCCATGAAACCCATATCAGTTGAAGCTCCTTTCCAAGAATGGGGTTTAGACTTTATAAGCTCCTCAGCAGACC
>CBVK0100852987.1:0-10482 GCA_900067695.1 Picea abies
CTTCCGATCTCACTATTCCACTATTATTGATGCTTCAATTATCTATTCTATAATGCTCCCTCTTTTAGTCTCTTCAAAGACTAATTTAGTTCTTTGGGTTGATCTAGCTCCTGTTTTTCGGTATCGGTCTGTGGAATTTATGAGTGGAACATTCCTTCCCCCAAAAAGGTTGGAAGGAACATTGGTTGAAAGATCTGATTTAGATTTAATGTATCTACCTTTTGGGTCTCCATGTCCGTTCATGAAAGCAAACAAAAACTACCATTGGGTTTTGAGGGAGCCTGCAATAGCAGATGCGCAGGTTCTTACCTCTCGTCTTAAAGTTCCCCCGCCACCAATCTAATGCTAAGGTATAGAAATGATCTATTTTCTAACTATTTCCTACCTTGAGAGAACTCCCCGACAACGACGCCAAAAATGATGGGTGTTATATATGCACTAAAAACACACTAAAAACCCTAAATTAAATTGTCAAATCGATGTAAGTAAACTTAGAGTTGTAGCAATATATATGCCAAGGTAGAAGGTTGGAGGTAGTATAGTATAACTAAGGAAGTGGCTATCTAAGGGCTAATCTATTCAAGCAAAAACTATTAATGAGCAAACCCTACTAAGAAACTCAAAATATGTACCCTAAGTAACCTTTAAACAAAGGATCGATGGATAGTCTTAAGAAGGAAAATGAAAACCCTACTTAAAGAAAACTAACTTAATCATAATGATAAGCAAAATTAAACTATCTACCTAATAAGCAATAACAACATCAAACTACTTTAATTAACCTACTCAAATACAATAAGCAACTATCCTATGAAAGCAAGTAAATAGACAAGCAAGCAAACTACTTTATTAAAGCAAATAAACAAGCTAGCAAACAACTAACTAACCTATGATAAATTCTACAGTAAGTAAACTAATTAATATCACTCAATAAGAAACTAATTAAACTAAGAAACATGTGAACTCTATTCTTAAATTAATCTTCACAACTACTTTTAATTTATGAAAGGAAATCTACTAAATTGAAAGCATTATGATAACAAAAGTAATTAACAACAAATATTTAACCTATGATAAGCAAACTATTCCTTAATCTACCAAAGCAAAAATACTATATATCCTAAAAAAGCAAGGAAACTATCTTCTAATCTATGAAAGCAAGAAAACTATCTTCTAATCTATGAAAGCAAGAAAACTCAAATATAGTGTTGATGGTTATGTCTCCGGTGTCTTATAATATCACGATGGAATTTAACAATTAACGATAATTCAAGAGGGATAAACTCAATATTGACTTCTATAGCAAAGTGAAAAGTGTGAATTAGGAAATCCAGTGAGAACTCAACCATTATAGAAACAACATAAACTATCCTGCATATCCATGTGATTATTCAATCATGCATTAATCATCAACAGTATAAAGACACTATTCTAGTAAATTCAATTGCCTTCTATACTAATTAAGCAAACTCATACTACACTAAACTCAACAATCAACTTTGAATTGAAATTGCAACTTAGATCTAAGAAAGAAATTGCATAAAGTAAACTAAACTAGTCCTATTTTAACAATTCAAATTGCAAAAGAGGAAATGCTCATAAAACAGAAATTAAATACTATTTCATCATATGACAAAAAGACAAATGAGAAAACTAAATGACAAATTAAATAAGAAAACCTAAGTAGCAACTAGATAGACATAATGGAATTGAACACTAAAGACTAATAACTATCCATCCACCGAAACCCTATCAAAGAAATCATGAATTAAAAACTCTATTTTAAATTATGTTAAACTCTATTTTAGCATAAATGAAAATCTAATTTATCATCTAGTTATACACAGGGTTAGTATCTAATCTTGAAAGATGCTTCCTACTAACTAACAGATCATTGCATATTAATAATAGCCTTCATAATAACCTGCAAAACAAACTAAAAAAATCAAATCATAAACATCAATTTATATAGTAAAGATGCATAATGAAAACTCATGTACAGGAAATGAATAAAAATGACAACTACACTATTCAATTCACAAGAAAACTAAGTGGATATTCACCCAAACTATTGGTGGGCCCCCCAGCAAGTCGTGGCTAATATTCAAAGGCAAACCACAAGCTCAACAACATGAATTCAACATTAAAAATCCAAAACGCAGTCTTTACATAGTTTTAGCAAAATAGAGTTGAATTGTCTTTGTCTCTCTAACACTATACTTAACAATTGTATGAACAATGAGGTGGTATTTATAAGTTTTACAAGCTGAGAGGTTGACCACTGGAAGGGTCGACCCTCTATAAAAATAACAAATTGCATTTAAGATGCCCTAACTGTCGGTGGTTTCTAGAAATAAGGTGAGCCAATAATCGCCTAACATAACAACCCAAATCAAGTTGTCAGAAGTTCAGTAAATGGAGGCCACGAGCACAAGCAAAACCCATGTCTCTGATTCACCCATCGCTAGCTTCCAATATGATAACCACCAAATCGTCCATGGTTTTTGTGCAAGACGCAGTGTCGGATGGAGTACTGGACTAAGTGTCGGATGGAGTACCGGACTAAGTGCCAGATGGAGTACTAGACGGAGTGCTGGATGAAAAAACAAGCTGCGATTTTGCCCTGTGACACACAAAATGCAAATCAATGCCCTGGAATCATAAAAACATGTTGATTTAAACTCAAAATCATCACAAAACATGAATCATGCATAACTAGTGTGAATCATAGCGATTTGACACAAAAGCTCTTCAAAAACTCTTCAAAACAGGAAAACATATATACATATTTGGCCAAAAAGGATCTAATTAATGTCATTAAATCAATCATATTACGGGCCCAACATCCAAAATAATGAGAAATGCACTCTCCTTTTCTTTTTATACCCCTATTCTATTTCTCTGTTGAGTTAGTTGACCACCTCCTAAGGTTAATTATTTTCTTTTCCTCATGTGGTATTTTCCTCCACTTACTTTACCTTTTCTCCTCAAAGTCACCTTCAAATTATAACATTGTTCTTAGGTAAATACTTTGGGTTTATTGGTCCCCATGACTCATGAGACTATAGTCTAGTGGGGACAACTAGACTACTAAGTCCCTCACAACCTCTTATAAAGAGGTGGGGGACATTACAGAGAGAGACAAAAGTCAATTGAGAATATTTTTCTTGTCTAAATATTTCAATATTCCAAGTGAGGAAAGGGATATTATAAAAATGATTATGAGCATATCTCCTTCAGATGCAAAAGATGCCATGAACATGGCCACCTGATCAAAGACTGTCCTCTTAATAAAAAACAGGAAGTGAAAAACCCCAAACCATAGCAGGATGAGGATGGGTTTATAAAACCGAAGCCCAGAAGAAGAGCAAACAAAAAGTCGAGTAGAACCCCAATAGGAAATAACCAAGAGACCTGGAATAAAATGGAAGGAAGGGACAAAACCAACAAATGGGCATAAAATGAAAAGGATTCAGAAAAAGCTCAAGAATTCAAAGAACAAGCAACAAACAAGCCCACCGATTGGCCAAGTAACAAGAAGGAACAGGGAAGTTGCACAACCCCGATGGATGGAGAAATCAGAGACAACAACACCCCCATGCAAGAAGCAGATGGAGATGTGGAAATGACCCTAAGTGAAGTAGTCACAGAAGATCCTAATCTCAGAGACCTTGTGGAAAGGGAAGGGATAGATCTCCCAAAAATATTGGAGCAATGGAAAAGACGAGTATACAATGTACCAACAGAGCAACTTGACCGCATTCAATACCCGTTTCTTCTAATGGAGGAGGCCAAAGCTAGAGGACTAAAGTGCACACATGAAGAGATTGGACATCTAGGAGTCAAAGTAGACGAGGGACAACCACAACTCTCACGCAAGAAGATGCAGAGGAAAAAAGGCAGGAAATCAAATAGCGTAGCCCTACAGGAGCTTGGAGCGCTACTGATAAACTTGGGTAAGATCAAGAAAATCTTCCCCAACTCCCCCCCAGATGTTTAAATGAAGGTTATAACTTGGAACATAAGAGGCCTAAAAAACCCAGGAAAGCAAAGAATCCTTAGAAATAGACTAAAGCAAGAACAACCAGATCTCTGTTTTATTCAAGAGATAAAATGCAACATAGACAGAATGGAGGCAATCGGTAAACAACATTGGCGCAAGCACAAAATGGTGGCTACCGGAGGCCACCAAATGGCAGGAGGTATTCTCACCTTGTGGAACCCACAAGTACTGAGCCTAATAGCAGCTGAAGTGAACAACAACACCCTTATGGTTCACATGCAAATCATTGGTAAAATAGAGGTGATTCTATGCACTAATGTGTATAGGCCCCAGGTGTCAGAGGAAAAGAGAGGAATGATACGAGACTTAGAAGACATTAAAACCTGATCCAACAACCTCCAATGGATCCTGGTAGGGGACTTCAACATAATCACGCCACTTAAGGAGAAAAAAGGAGGTACTAGAAGATTGGATAGGGATGCAGAAGAATTATCAAAGTTCATAGACACAATGGAGATGGTAGACCTCAAAACTAATAATGGCCAGTTCACCTAGAACAATAAATAGATGAACCAGTATCAGGTCGCAACAAGACTTGAAAGATTCCTAGTATCGGAGTCAATCATCATGCAGGGGCTAACCTTAGATTGCAACATCCTCCCCTGGGGAGATCTGATCACTGGCCAGTGCAACTAGAAGCAGGCTTCCAAACCAGAGCAAGGGAAAAGGATGTTCAAGCTCTACAAGAAACTAAAGTATATAAAATAGAGACTCAAGGAGTAGAACAAGGATACTTTTGGGAATATAAGCCAAGAGAAAAACAACATAGAAGAAAAGATGAAAAAACTCCAGGAAACCTGCATTTCAGAGGGGTATAAGAAGGAATGGAAAAAGGAAGAGATCAAGATGACCTAGGAATGGGAAGCTCGATGCCAGCAAGAAGAAACAATTTGGCAACAAAAGTCCCGAATTAGATGGCTAAAGGAAGGAGAATGGAACACAAAGTTTTTTCATAGAACAACCATGGCCAGAAGAGCCCATAACAAAATCCTGAAAATTAAGGACCAGGATGGTGTAGAGAGTGAGTCACATAAGGATATCAAAACTAGTCTGGTAAACCACTTCCACGAGATAGCCCAGGAACCTAACCAAGACAAAATGAAGACCATACAAAGGATAATCCATCATATCCCCCGCCTGGTCACCAAGGAACAAAATAACAACCTGAACAAACCCATAGCGGAGGAAGAAATTGACCAAGTACTCCAGGAAATGCCCAATGGGAAAGCCCCAAGTCCAAATGGCTTCATAGTGGATTTTTTCAAAGCCTGCTAAGATTTTGTCAAACATGACGTTTATAGGGTAGTTGAAGACTCTAGAAGGCCAGCCTCCATTCTAAAGGTGCTAAATGCTATAATGATTACACTAATCCCCAACAAAACTGAAGCCAAAACCCCTGATCGGTACAGACCTATAATACTGTGCAATGTGATTTATAAGATAATCTCCAAAGTTATAGAAAATAGATTGAAACCCCTCCTACCCACATTGGTCTCACAAGAACAGACAGACTTTGTGGAAGGAAGACAAATAATGGACAATATCATCTATGCCCACGAGATTATCCACACCCTAAATATTTAGAAGAGAGGTGGAATGATAATTCAACTGGACCTAGCAAAGGCTTATGACAAAATTAGTTGGCACTATATGGTCAAGACTTTGGAAGCTTTTGATTTCACCCAACACTGGATCAGCTGGATAGTCAGCCTAGTATCCACAACAAGCTACTCACTACTAATAAATGGAGCCCCTACCAAACCTTTCTATCCCACAAGAGGCATTAGACAAGGAGACCCCCTGTCCCCCTTCCTTTTCATCCTGATGATGGAAAGTCTTAGTCGAAGCATAAGAAGCGCAACTGCAACATGTGAAATAACATGTATCAAACCTTTCAAAAATTTCCCTACCCCACACACCAATAGTTCGTGGATGAAACCTTACTTCATGGCATACCCATGGTCAAGGAAGAAAAATCCTACAAACTAATCCTTGAAGAGTTTGGGGAAGCCTTGAGGGTAGAGATCAACCATTCCAAATCTATGATCTTCTTCTTTAATACCAACCCTGCAATCCAAAGAAATTTGGCCAACATTTTGGGCTTTGAACAAAAATCACTCCCAACTAAGTACTTGGGAATTCCCCTGATGGACAAAGCTTACAAAATGTCAACTTGGGAAGGAATAATCAACAAATTACAGGAGCGGGTGAAAAATTGGACATATAGATCCCTCAACCTAACCGGAAGACTTATTCTAACCAAGTTTGTTTTGCAATCAATTCCAACCTTTATGATGTCTGTTTTCCCAACCCCCAAGGGGATACTACAAAAAAAAAGAACCATCCAAAGGGACTTCCTGTGGTGAGGAGCGGAAACAAGGAAAAAATGGGCCCTGGTGGCTTGGGATAATGTCTGTAAACCAAAAATGAAAGGAGGTCTTGAGCTACAAGACTTGCAAGTGACCAATGACGCCTACAGGGCAAAACTATGGTGGCACTGGGTCAAAGAAACTACTACACTATGGGTAAACCTATGGAAGGAAAAGTATGACCTGAACATACGCGACCAGGAAAAAATCCACTTCACAGGCACGAGGGAAGGGTCAACCATCTGGAACCTAGCCCGGCGTAACAAAGCCTGGATTCAGATACATAGCTTTTGGGAAGTAAGGAATGGTAGAACAACCAGATTCTGGGACGACGCCTAACAACATGAACCTAGAATGGATAAAACAGATAGGGAGGGACTCCAACAGGAGTTGATTATGCAAGGTAAAACCAGAGTATACCATTACTGGATGTAAGAAACAGATCACAACAAATGGAGAATTTGGAACACTCTCACTCCACAAAATAGAGACCAAACCACAACAATAGTAAAAGAGGTGGACACAGAATTAGGGAGACAAAAAATAGCAGTTGCGGAAGGAGATGACTAGCTGAGATGGGGACAAAAGGATGATGGGGAATTCAATCTAAAGGAAGTTCGATACTATATTGTGGACCAAGACCAAGAAGACCTGATGCAACAATGGGATAAGCTTTGGAACAACCCCCATTGACCAAAAATAAAAATTTTCCAATGCTTAATACTCCACAACCGAATTCTAACTTGGGAAAACCTAAGGAGAAAAGGATTCATAGGTCCTTCCAGATGTCATATTTTTCAAACCAAGGAAGAAACAATGAACCATGTCCTGGGTGAATGCACCTACGCAAACAAAAATCTGGGACTAGGCAGCAGGTATCTTCCGATAATCAAATAGGATCCAAGGTAACATCTCCGCAACTATCAATATATGGAAAGAGAACTACAACAAAAATAGAGAGGTGAATCTCTATTGGTCCCTCATATCAGGAATCATCATATGGGAAATATGGAATGAAAGGAACCGATGCATCTTCAGGAACCAAAGCTGGCTGGAAGGGAAGATCAAGGAACAATAATCTCCATGACAGAAGAAATTGTACAGAGCCGCAACTACCAAAAAGGAAGAGCGCAACTCACAGACCAGGACTCTCGAATCCTAGAAGCCTTCCACCTAAAATATGACCACAACCCCAATCAGGAAATATGACCACCGCAACTCCAAGTAGGTGAGCACAACTGGAAACCACCACCAGTAGGCTCCCTCAAGCGGAATTTCATCGGGGCATCAAAAGGTAACCCAGGATGGACAAGAATGGGAGGAGTAATCAGGGAGAGTAAAGGAAATATAATTTGGTTGTACGTTGAGAGTCTGGGGAACTAAACAACCAACGCCGTGAAATTTAGAGCCCTGGAGATTGGCCTTAAGATCCTAAGCCAGGAATGGATGACAAATGCCATAGTGGAAGGAGATTCCACACTAGTTATTAACACAGTAAGGAGACTCCAAAACGGTACCAGAGTGGGAAAAATCTAGAGACACTGGTGCCTGGCACAATCCCTACAAAAACTCCAGGAGTACTTGTAGATGAAGATCACAGTGGAGTTGTGCTAGGTACAGAGGTCAGCAAATGGACTGGCAGACAAATCGATAACGAGGGGGTCGACAAGGAAGGACCAAAACTGGACACTATCTAGAGTAACATCTCGAATGGTCAATTTCGAACAGACTGCATCCAACTAGCGACAAAAGACTATGATGGAAGCTGAAGTACGAGTGACCACATTGAGGATGGAGGTGCATGAATAACTAAAGGGCACATAGGACCTAGGACGAATCCGATAGCACACCACTCAAAAACGAGTTACAATGCAGATTCAGGTCACACAACTAGAGCAGGTATGACACCACGGTCATGTCAATGGGAAGAAGTATAGGGGTTGTCTATGGGAAAGGAAAAAATATAATCAACAGGTGGAAAAGGACAAAGGAAAATAGGGTTTCCCATGGTCAAGTATGGGTACACCTCACCCAAGTATAGATATGGGGAGTGGTAATGATTTTCTCACAACGTGCAAGGAAAAGGATTGGTGCAGGTATGATGATAGGGCTCCCAAGAGAACACACTCCATAATAGTAAAAAAGGACCAAAAGGTACACCTTTATGAGTAGCCCATGATTTCCAGGATGAGCCCACAACCGAGGAAACCCCATAAAAGAATAAACACCAGGGATAGCCACAGACCGGTGAGAAGCAATTACAGAGGCCATCTTACTTATCAGGAATGGCAGAATTGGAACAGGATAAGAACCCAAGGCAAAAAATGCCACAAATAAGACGAGATGGTAAGAATGAAGAAAACCCATAGTAAGAGAGGCCCCCAGGGGAAGGAACCTCCAACAAGCACCCAAAGGATTACAAGGATACAATAAGCAGCTAGAGAGCCCAAGGGTTCCTTTCTCATGCAGGTCGATCCAAAAGGAAAAGCGATCATCAACAGGTGGGAAAGAGAAATCAACATCACATGCAAGGGCAAAGCCTGGATGGAACTAATTCAAGAAGTAGATGAGATACAAGACCCAGGGGCCACATAGCCCAGAAAAAACCTCTACCACAAAATGGTGGAGGAGGCATAGTGAATAAAAATGTTGATAGGAAAGATGAACGCTAACCGAAAACATATCAGCAGGGACGCTATCAGGGACCACCAGAAGGTGGTCACAGAAATTCTGAGTCACCTACGCAACCTGGAGGCCAGTGAAAAAAGACTAGCGGATGACCAGAGGAGCCAAAAGGAAAAAAATGGAACGAATGGTTGGCCAATTCCACCTTTACCTATGCTATGTCCACCACATGGACATCACTCCAGTAGATCGAAGTGGAACATCATCTTACATCAGAAAGACACACACGGTGGAGCAGAGAAAGGAGAACAAGGTAGGAAAGGATGGTGATGTGAGACATCCCATCATCCTGGACTAACACAGTTTCAACCCCTGGTCAAAGATGTATTCAATGTAGGAGCTACCCCCATCTTGTGTTTATGTCTTTTATGTATATGTTATGGTTTAATCTTTCAAACTGGTTTTTGGAGGATTGGGTCGGTTTCCCATGGTGGCGGCCCAGCCCTCCCCCGACTATCTTAGACAACTCAACTTTGGGATCCCTGATCTGGTTTCCTTTTTGGTAGATCAAGGGATTCCCCTGTTCTTTTTTGTATCATAACTTATTTCAGTAATACAGGATTTCACACTCACTTACAAAAAAAAAAGGGGATATTATACAAATAATCATAAGACCATTTCAAAGTTAGAAAAATGGACAATTATAAAATTATGAAAGAAAGATTTACTTATGAAGGTTGTTCAATTTCATGTTACAAGTGTTGCGGTTCATTTACATTAAAGGTAAGTATTCAAGGAAGACAGGTTAACATCACCATCAGCATGAACCAGGATGAAAATTACATTAATATCAATTTGACAAATCATTTACTAATTCCATAGTCAAATATAATTGAAAAGGAATATATTTTTCACAAGAAACAATATGAAATTAAGGAGTTACAAGTGACAATTGATGATGAATATATATTTCAATTCGATGTTACAACTATGTATGTAGAAAAAACTGACATCATTTTCGGGTTACCTTAGTATAAAAAACTAGGTACCTTCATCTTAAATATGGAGAAAATGTTTGTAACGTTTCCCTATAAGAAGAAGATGATGACATTTCAAGAAACTACTTTGAAGTTAGATTCAATACTATTCGACAACACAGGTATTCCAACAGAGGACGAACACCTTCAGTAACCACTCACATAACGAGATCAAAGATCAACACACCGATGTTTTCACGTGGTAAAACCCCTACGGGGAAACATCCACGGCCCCAGCCAACACGGCCACTTGGAGCAGTTTATTAATGCAAAGAAAAAGATTACAGAGAGATTTTACAAGAGAGTTTCTCACAATTGATCATCAGCAAATGACCCTTCATGCTCTTTAAATAGAGATCATGGACCAATCGGGTGTTAAGCCACGGAT
>CBVK0100852988.1:0-10482 GCA_900067695.1 Picea abies
ATATAACACATACCCAACAAAAATGTAATTGATAAGAAAAAGGATTAAAGAAGCAAAAGACCAGCGTAAGAGTTATGATGATGCACATCGAGATGATTGCAGTTATGAAGTTGGTGACCGCGTTTTCTTGTGGTAAAACTGCACAAGAGTTCGATAAAGTTTGGAAGGGGTGATAAACTCTCTACTAGGTTTGTGAGACATTTTGAGGTTATGGAAAAGAAAGGACCAATAGCTTATCAACTAGCCTTTCTTGATTATTTGAGGTGTATGCATGATGTATTTCATGTATTTGTTTTGAGACATGATGTTAGTGATCCTACACATGTGATTGACATGAGTTCTTTGCAGGTTTCGGAGAGAGTTATCTCACATTGGAGCCAATTCGCATTCTTGACTATCACATTCGACAACTACAACGTCGAATAGTCGATCAGGTCAAGGTCCAGTGGGGAAATTATAGTCCACACTCGACTACCTGCGAGGACGGATAAGATATGCGTCAACAATTTCCTTAGTTGTTTGATAGATTAGACATATAGATCTATGTCAGATACTTTTATTTACTTGCATTTATATACTTTACAATTTCAGAACAAAGTTTAAAACAAGAGGGGGTGTATGTAACATCCTGCCCTACTGAGCACATGTTATCAACTTATTCTTTGAGGTCACTTGCATGCAAGTGATCCAATTATGGTACATGGTGATTTTGTTTTGATGATGGATTATACATGATGATGATGATATGGTGTGACTTATTATTTTCAATATATATGTATTGATAGATGTTATTGACGAGTTTACCTGAGTGTGCAGGACATGTGACATATTATGGATGTTGATAGAATCGACAGACCTCCTTGGATTCCAGATTGAGTTAGGGAGTGGATTGTATTTGTTTGAGTATTTCATTTTACGCATATGTGACATATGATTGATTATAGTATGATTACGTATATGGATCATTGACAATTTTTTGTTAATGGATGTAGGATGATAATGCTTGCTAATCTAACTCACATAAGGAGTAAATGGGCCATGCACAGAAACCAGACATTGAGGAAGAGGTGTGGCGAATTCCTTGTCACATCCTACTAGCACTCCCTTCGTGGCTCAAATTGTAGGTTAACGATTTCCTAGTTTGAGAGGTCCACGATGTCATGAGGGCAGACTGAGACAATCACTCATGAAGATTTCTAAAGGTGCACAATAAGGCATAGTCCTTATTCCTTAGAATTCCTTAGTCTCTCACAAGGTCGAACGATTGGAGTGTTGACTCCAAGGGTTGGAAAAACTACCAAAACCAGTCAAGGCGAGTGACACCCTTGGAGAATGAAGGTGCGTCTTGAAGGGCACGCCACAGAATTAAAAACTCAAGTCAATAAATCTAGGTGGCCTAGAAAACTTTGAAATCATTAGACCTTGTCGGATTTAAATAATTAATTAAATAATGAAACTATTAATTATAAGCCCCAATAAAAGTCAAAGCCTATTTCAAATACTAAGCTTAAGTCTAAGTTTAGTTACGAGAGTAAATAAAATTTATTAATTAAATTAAAAGAAAAGAGATAAATCAAATTAAGAAATAAAATAGTGAGAAAATATAAAGATGAGATATAATGCACATGTGTGCATGAAATTAATAAAAGGGGATTTAAATTAAGAAAGAAATAAAATATGAGAGAACAGGTGTACACATAGGATGGTATCTAGAGTCTAGTTACCACTAGTCTAAATAAAAGAAGACTCATAATCAAACTCTAACTAAGATATAGCTAGGAGACACTCATTAAATGGCAATCTGGGGAATAAAGAGACAACTAAGAGAGAATTTAGGAATACATTGGAGAATGTGAGGGAAATTGACTTTTAATTAAAATAAAATTAGTAATTACTTGTGCAACTTGGGGAGAGTGTGACAAGTGTGAGGGTGAATAATATTAATTTATTTAATTAAAAAGTTAATTAATTGTGCATGTGGACATGTGTCAGTGAGGAAAATTCTATAAAACAAATGGTCTAGAGGGGAAATGGATCACACTGGTTATTGGTAAATTTATGCTACCAAATCATTTTTGGACTGTGTTTTACTTGTGAGAGTTGGGATACCAAGTGTGAAGAGGGAGTGGTAGCTCTTCCTTGCGAGGCAAGCTTGGAGCTAGAGTATTTCAGGTTAGTGTGTGTGTGGACCCTTTGCATCTTGGGGGGATAAGGGGGAAGAAGAGTACTCCTAGCATTGGCTGGGAGGTACCGGTGAATTTTTTGTTATTAGCAAGAGGGAGGATAGAAGGAACACCTGTTTCTGAAGAACATCTTCAAGTCCATCTTCGTCGGCTACAATATTCGTATTTGAGATTTGTAATTGTAATAAGATTAAATTGTATATTTAGTTTTTAGAAACTGTCGTAAATTGTATTGGAACTCTAATATCAAATTTTCAAGATTCATTGATGGTTGTGTAATATAGAAGGTGAATTTCTAGCATTGCTACAAATTCAGTTTTCTAACTAAATGTAATGGAATTTCTTTGTTGGTTGTCTTTCCATTTTTACCACTCTAATTTTTTTATCTCTACTTGTTCACTTCTATTTGGGTGACTCATTGGGATTATTAGAAACTAATTGAATCACTGCTATATATATAAGTACCTAGATCACACAATCTTCTTGATCACTTCCTTGGTTGTCTTATTAAAATTTTACTTTTAATGGTCATAATTAGCCATCTACCCAAAAAAAATTATAGTTTGTAGATTCATTGTTTAATGGCCAATTTTTCTAGAAATGGAACTCATGGTAGCTATAATTATGGACTTGATTCAAATGTGAACCTATGTGAAAGAATGAATTTAATAAAAATCTAGGTTTCATATGTTAACCTACTTAAGGTATGAATTTAATTACTACAGACACTGCGTCACAATAGCCTAGTTATGGAACATAATTGAATCTTGATCTTTGTTTTTACTTGGATAAACAAAATATGAACAGAGAAGCTTTGGATAGGAGTGGGTTGCAGTCAAGAGAAGATCTCATTCTCATTTATTTTTCTAAGTGTTCTTCTTACAAACTGAATACAGATCCCCAAATTTTATTTCCTGTGTGATCGATACCTTAACTCCATATATGATTTTAAGGAGATTTATTGGTATGCGACCAACTTTCTGCAATTTCGATTTGAGATATTTGTGTTATTATTTCCCAATATTATTGGTATGTACAAAACCCTTTTTTGTCAATCGATGCTAGCTATTATGTTTGTTGGAATTTACATTGGGTCATTGCAACATTTATTGAAACGACCAATTTAATTTTCGTGGCCAGTTAAAGTACAACCTCTCGATCTGTGGGTTCTTCCCTTAGCACCTTGTGTGTTGAGATTGGAGCTGACTAGTGTGTGTTGTGTTGGCCCTCTTCCATGACTTGATATGTGATTTAATTCCTTGCACGTTGTGTTTGTTTGGGTTTTAAAAAACTACCTTTATTTGCTACCCCTATCACTTGGAGTCTTTACTCACTGCCACCTCATGGAAAACTCTTTATAAATTTATTGTCTTTCCCTGAAGGCTCAACAATACCTGAAATATTTATTTACTACCTATTAAATTTAATACAAGATGATAGAAATTGTTTTCCTTCGATCAAACTTAACGAGTGAGGATTCCATCTTCTTCGTGTCATATCATTCAACTTTCCCTGTGTTTATTTACTTATTTTTCATGTCTTATTTGGAAGTGTTCGAAGTTCCTCATCGTGGTGCAAAGTGTTTGATAAAACATTTCCTTTCATCAAATTTGCATACATACTTGGACTGTGCAGCGTTCCATTCCAAGGACTGGAACATGTTTTGGATTGTTCTGCAATGTTGCATTGTCTCTTCCTTAAAACCTAACAGTTATTAATTCATCTGTTCATTTCCACCTCAATTGTAAGTCTCTCTGATTTACTGTCTATTTATTTAGAGCCTAATAATAATTAATGAAACTCTTTCCACTGCCTTTGAAATAAATTCATGATTTAGAAAATTAAATGTGGGATCAAGCGATGGAATAGTTTATGGAACCCTAGTGGTTGGGAGATTTGGTTGTTAATCTTCCCAAAATAGGTTCTTTGTTGGCATAACATTTAATGTAAAGGTTCCCTCCTTGTAAGCTCAATATGCTGATTAAACATTTATCTTATTATAACAAAATTTTACATGTCTAACTTAAATATAACTTGGAGCAATTTATGATCTTCTTTAGTTCCTTACATGGACATGTAAGTTAGCATGGAAATCTTATTATTTCTTAACAAGGTTGATCTTCTTTAGTTCTTTGCAATGGAGATGCATTTTAGCATGGAATCCTTATATAGTACTTATTATGAAATTGATTTTCTTTTAATTCTTTATATATGGTGATTAAGGTAGCTTGAAATATTTACCTATGGCTTGATATGATTGATTTTTTTATAGTTTATAAATGAATAGGTAAAGTAACATTGAATCTTTATATATTGCTTAATAAGGTTTTGGGTCATCGCTTAGTTCCTTTAAAATGGATTTGCAAGAAACTTGAATTCTTAGTATTGCTTATTATGATTGATTTCTTATAGTTATAAAAGGGTACATTAAGTGTTATGAAATCCTTATGTTTTTCTTAAGGAAGATTTGTAATCTTCTTATGGGATTCTATAAATGGGAGTGCAAACTAGTATTTGAATTACTATTTATTTCTTAAATAAGATATATCATGTTATTAAGGTACATAGTTGAGCTACATAGAGGTTGTATTTATTGCAGATGTTTTGAATCTTGATTTGATGCTTGATCTTGATTGAACTTGACATTGACAAGATACTAATGATGATGAGAAATAGATCTCTATCTATTACAAGGATTGTAATTATTCTCCTGTGGTTTTATTAATCCTTACATATTATTCTCTTTCTCAACTTTGCACTTAATATTGCTTGAAAGATTGATTAAGCAAAGTAGTTTATTCTATTGTACCAAGAAGAATTGGTGTTTAAGTATGGTTGATGAATCTAGTCCTGAATTTTGGCTTATGATTGGATTAATGGGATTTAGATGCCTCCTTGTTCCTCTGAATAGTCACCAATCCTGATACCTTAAATGGTCAAAATCAATCGGATGATTCCTAGACTTGAGCGTTGATTATGTATCTTGGAGCTCCTAACCATGCATGATAGATTAGACGGGTAGTTTCCTTATGTTATATTTATGAGATATGGTTGATTGAGAATAGTGATGTTTATTTAAATTGATTGTGTAGTTATTAATATATGTTGTGACGCATGTCACTTGGCATAACGTTTGTTTTCAAAAAATAAAAATATTTACCTCTTCTGTATTAACTATTTTATTGTCAGAACGGTGGTTGTTACACTTGGTAATTCTCATATTCCAAAAAAAAGGCTCTAGTGCTCTAGTTCATAACCAATGGAAGACTTGAAAATCATATTCATCACTCTAACCAAGTTTTTTAAATCATATGGGAAGCTAAGTAAATAAATTTTATTGACATAGCTCAAGCTATTGCTTTCTTGTAAAATGAAATATGAGTGGGGTAGATTGTTCACAGTGATCTTCCACCAATGTTTTCAATGATAAAGACATGGAAATCCACGCCCATGATTTTGGAATTGTAAGGATTATTAATTCAAAAATAAGAAAAGAAGCTACAATATCCACCACATTGAGAGGCTCCATTGGTTATATCTCCTTAAGTGAGTCTCTAGTTGATAACTATAAATGATTATATTCTTTTCCATCTGCATCTAAGGTGCTTGACCTAATTTTTAATTCTATGATTGTATTGAATGTAGTCATATTTTTTTCATAATTGGATAAATAATGTATGCAAAGGTAGATGTGTACAACTATGGTGTGATGATTTTGGAAATCATAACCAAAGGATTTCCCACATGTCAATTTTCAAAGGGATTCAATTTTCTTGTAGAATGGGTGAGATGGAGTTTGAAAGAACAAACTTCTCTCATGGTTGTAGTGGAATTGATTAATGATTGAGTTTTACACACCATCAATGTAGGCAAGGTTTCTTTTGTTGCATATCAATAGTCAATAATGGAAAATATTATAGTAGTGTTGAGAGTAGGAGTTATGCACTACCAGAAAAATCCAAGAGAGACAAAGGAAAGGTGTCATGGACCTAAAATCATGTCTATTTTTTTCACTTTTGACATTTGAGGTTGTGTGGCACTACCTTGCCTCACCATTAGGGGCATCGCCAACCTATTCCTGTTACAACAAAACTATGATTCATGGACCTACATTCTACCTATTTTTTCTTTGCAAACTAGAGTTTCTCCCAAATTTGTTTCAACACCTGAGGTTGTGTGGCACTACCTCACCTCAACCATAGGGGATTGGTCAGTCGATGCCTACTACAACCAGAATATGCCTCCTCAATTAAGGTCTACATATAACTTTTCCTTAAGAGACACTATCCCAAATGCAACTAAGTCTTACTCAATCAAGTTTGTTCAATAGTAGGCACACATCCAACCGTGGCCTTTAAAACATACGAACAATACTTTAACACTTAGGAAATATTTTATCATGTAGTTAACACAAAGAAAGAAATGAATAACAATATACAACATAGAGAGTCCATGAAACACATGTATAAGAGGCATCTAAGGTGGGCGATTTAACTTTATTTTCACCCTCCTACCTACAACTTAATTATGAATGAATCTTGATGGGTTAGCTCAAGTGGATGAGTGCCATTGTTTTCTCGAATGAGGTTCCGGGGTCAAATCACCGGCCAGGAGCCTATATAGGGACTCACTTGATGTACCCACCTGGTTAGGTCTATAGTGAGGCTGAACGATTTACCTCATTTACCATCCACAAAATGTGGGGAAGTACTCAAGGGTTTCTCGTGCTCCTTTTCGAGGAAAAAAAACTGTACTTACGAATGTATATGTTACTGGAAAAATCTATAAGTGTTGATACAAACTAATCTCCCATGACAAAAAATTAGAAATTAGAACTAAACATGACAAAATACAAACTTCTCCTTAGATTTCTATTGTAATGTATGCTAGTTTAATGAAGAATAAATGACATATCGTTTAAACATCGTTTGATCCCTTCTAGTGTTTTCCTTGCTCCATCTCAAGCTCTATGGGATGTTGAACCTATTGAGAAACACAAACCAACAAAGATAGAGAAATGATATATATATTCCAATGAAAATCTATTCATAAGATCAAGGAGCTATGCAATAAAAATGGAGACACTTTTATAGGGACGCAATTTATTACTACATTATATTAATGAAAGTGGAGAATATAACCCATGCCTTGATGTTGTAAGGTCCACTTTGATGTCCCTTTGTCTCAACACACACACCTTTGTTCCAATGCCTTTGATGAAGAGTATACACATCCTGACTTGGAAATCTAAAGAAAATCTATCACAAGCACAATCTTCAGCAAAATTCTTCATACATAAGCTAACCTAACTTTTCCCATGAGAGAAACCTCCTTATATAGAGTGAACAGGGATGGATGAAGAGATTAGGATGATCTGACTAAATCAAAGAAACTAATGATATCCAAACCGATCGAAGGCCACCTCATCCTTTCAAAGATTCCATTCTAGATTCTTCGAGAAATTCACCTTTTTCCTTTGTTTGAGCATCGTCGCACCCTCAACATAAGCAACCTATGATGATTTCGCAGGACACTGTGGTGCATCATGTGAATATTAGGGATCATCACACCCTTAACACTGGAAAGGTGCGACAATCTTCTTTGATAGGTTTTTTCAATAAGGAAAATATGATTCCATTTCTCAGGGAGAGTCTTATTTCTTCAATAGCATTCATGGAACAAAGAAATAGGTGATACACATATTAGGAGTCATGGGGGTGAAAAAAATAATGCGTAACACAATTCCCCCCAAAGTATGAAGTTGGAATGCGTGACAACTAAAATACCTTGTAGAATGTGTGTGTCGAGAACAAGGATCACATTAGTTGGAAACTTGTCAACAAACAAGCATCTGCATAATAACATACCATTTACTAAGGTAGGAATTCCAATACTCAGACTACAAGTGACCCTAAGAATAAGTGTCAAGTGAATCATGGCCACCAATCATACACTGTGGATCCATGTTATTATGATTCAACATATCCACGAGAAATACATTGTGGATCTATGCTATAAAGACTCAAATTTGGACATAGCCACGAGAAATACATGGTGGATCTATGTGTCATTACAAACTTATGAATACTCCATTGAAACCTAGATCCATATTATAGTATCCACAGTCTTCATTTCCATCGTCCTGAAGTATGAATCTATGCATGTGATTATAGGTGTTGAAGTAGAACATGGTAGAAACCAGTTGAGTACTAGTCATTAATGGATACCATTAACAAGTGTGAGGGAAATCACCATTGATGTCAATGAACCCCAAGGTACTCTAGTACAATCCAACGAATGTGAATTAATGAGATGAAATCGAACACTCGATGGAATTTTCCATTCAGGGGCTAATGATGTGAACCCACTGTCGAAAACGAGGAAACTTGCCATTGAGGCATGCATGCTCCAAGGTACTAAATGGTTTCTAAGTCAGATTCCTGGATAATGAGTTGAAGTCAAAAATAAAAGACTCGTCATAGGAGGGATTTAATGTATCCCCCATCAATGACACAAAACATGTAACATATTTGAAGTAGATCGGAGTATAAAGTGATTTAGAACTGACTCAAGGAAGGCTAACATGGTAAGAGTTTAAGGACTGCAGATGGTCAACTTGATAGAAGGCTTGTTTCCATTGAACTTCTCTTGAACATATGAATGACATGACAATTGTATTGGAAACATTGACTCAAGAAGGACCAATATACAGACTTGCGGATGATCAAACAAGAGATAAATGGATTTCCCAACCTAGATATACAATGAAAAGGAGTGTCATGTTCAAGAGTGACTTACTGCCACTAACACAGATACATATATACATTTGTTTCCCAATTCCCCCCGACCATTTTTGGTGAGTACCTCTTTATTTTTACACAAGCTTGAGGAGGATAACATATTCTTGAACTATAAGCTCATCCTTTGGATGAGTCCCTCAGAGTAGTTTTAACAAACCCTAGGAATGAGTGGTTGGGTCCCATATGGGCCTTTCAATGTTTTTTTTACGAGTCCAAAGAAAGAAAACTCAGGGATTTTTCATGTTTAGAGAGTCTGAAAAACACTTAAAGAAAACTCGAAAATGTCATTTTTTGTAAGGTAGTCTGATGAGACTGAAAAAGAGATAATCTACCGCTCAACAAACATTTTCTTCAAATACTTTAATGAGTGTGAAAATAACAAGATCGATCGAAAATATTTTCATGTTTAGGAAGTTTGAAAATAACTTAAAGAGTACTCCAGGGGGGTTCCTTTTTCGTATAGCATTTACGAGTCTGAAAAAGTGATAAAAGTTTACTCGGTTACATTCTCATAGATTTACGAGCGCGAGAAAGAAAAAATACTATGCTCGACGTTTTTTACTAAAAAAACTTAAAAGAACATTTACATCAACTAATTTGCAAAAACACATAAAAAATGATAAAAATGGTTGATCCATATCAAAATTCCAATCGCTCAACTTGTATCCTGTAATATTTCCACTTTGAAATGTTCATTACATTTTAACATAGATGAAAAATAATTTCATTTTAGGTCAAAAAATGGTAAAATAGGTTAAATAAGTCGAAACAAATTCATTTTTACCATTGCATTTGTATTTCACCCAAACTAGTGTCAAAACTACCATTTTCCCCTGATATTCAAGCGACGATTCCATCATGATTTGTGGATGATTTTTTGATATGTCTCTGTGAGGTTGGTGCTCTACCTTTACTCTCTCTTTCTATAGAATTTTTATTCAGTTTTTATGGTCATTTTTTAGTTTTTTGGGAAATTTTCCAAAGGAGAAAGTGCCTCCAGATCCTCGTAGGTTCTCCATATCGGGAACTGCAACAATTTGGGATCGTCGTAGGGGTTACATGGATGAAGTGTGACAATGTCTCACTGTGCTAAGCCTATGAACTATGGTGACCACAAATCAAAAAGAAAATAAAAAATGAACTGGGGAAGCCCACAATTTCAAAATTTCAATGAACTAATTCATCTTTAGATGTTGTTTGGAAAAATTTCCATAGTTCATCATGATCAAATGGTGAGCGAGAGAGAATGAAGAGGAATATTATATTGCAGGGAATGATCCCAACATAGTTATGGCACTCCAGAAGTGCGACTTTCTTAAGTTATTCAAAGTGCATGGCATGAGGGCCCAGTTAGTTCTATTAGAGAACTTAGTCTGAATGTGGGATGTGTATGAACAAGCTTTTCATGTTGGGGTACATACACTCTGATGTAGGAGAATAGCTCCAAGCCAGCTACGTGCCAGCCAACCAGCACATCAGTGAGATCGGAAGAGCGGTTC
>CBVK0100852989.1:0-10482 GCA_900067695.1 Picea abies
TCCATGGGTGTCAGGGGCTGCAATGGCACTTTCATCTGTCAGTGTTGTTTTCTCTTCTTTGCTACTTCGGAGGTACAGACAGCCTCGATTGACTGAGATTTTGGATATTAAAATTCAATAGCTTCCTTGAATGAGAATTTGAAGATTGTTACATGACTTGTACAATAATCCATCTGTTTGTAACAATAAATGTCATAGGTTGATTAGTGCATACCCTAGTTATGGGTTGCATTTTTGAATTTGATTTTCTTGTCAAATTATGATGCTTGAAGAGTTGAAAGTCACCATGAGTAAGGAATTGAACATACATTTCCAGGTTTTTGATTAGTTGGATATTTTTATAAGAGCAGATTTGAATGGGTGGGGGGAATTTTTTCATTAACTTTCTTATTGAGTGCCTAAGCCTTGTGTAAATTTTTTCATTAACTTTCTTATTGAGTGCCTAAGCCTTGTGTAAAGTCTCGGATAAAATGCTTGAAATTGCATATAAGAAGATACTCCAAAATAATCTAAGAAATTATCTCATGTTGGGAATCAAAATAAGAGAATAATTCATAGTTTTGACTTGTGATACAAACTTGGATTCTATGAAGAATAAGGTTGTAAAAGTTTTTCCAATTATTGTGGGAATACATTACTAGGTATTTTATGTTGAGCTATTGCTCATATTGTAGTGCCTACCATTTCTTTTTAAGGCAAGTAGAAGTCATCTAATGGGATTTGATGCATCCCTCACATCACCAAGACTGAGATTTTTGTAGGCATGGTAGGTGCAGATCTCGTAACTTAAGGTGAGGGGAGTTGAATTTCAGCATCAAGCCTCACAAGCTCAAATATTTTTTTTAATAGCTTTGTGTGACCATTTCCCAAAAGCTAAGGAGGTCTTTGGTCTCGTTCCTTCACCATTTTGACTACCTCTTGAACTATGACCTCTGGAACTACGCCCTCTGGAACTACGCCCTCTAGAACTACGCCTCTGGAACTATGACCTGTGGAACTACGCCCTCTGGAACTACGCCCTTTGGAACTACGCCCTCTAGAACTATGACCTCTGGATCTGGAACTATGCCCTTTGGAACTATGACCTGTGGAACTACGCCCTCTGGAACTATGCCCTGTGGAACTACGTCGTTTGGAACTATGCCCTCTGAAACTATGACCTTTGGAACTATGATCTGTGGAACTACGCCCTCTGGAACTATGACCTGTGGAACTATGCACACCCTCTGGAACTATGACCTGTGGAACTATGCCCTTTGGAACTACGCCTCTGGAACTACGCCATCTGGAACTACGCCTGTGGAACTATGCCCTCTAGAACTACGCCCTTTGGAACTATGACTTGTGGAACTACACCCTCTGGAACTATGACCTGTGGAACTACTCCCTCTGGAACTACGCCCTCTGCTGAACCGCTCTTCCGATCTCACCTACGCCATCTGGAACTACGCCTGTGGAACTATGCCCTCTAGAACTACGCCCTTTGGAACTATGACTTGTGGAACTACACCCTCTGGAACTATGACCTGTGGAACTACTCCCTCTGGAACTACGCCCTCTAGAACTATGACCTATGGAACTACGCCCTCTGGAACTACACCCTTTGGAACTATGACCTCTGGAACTACGCCCTCTGGAACTACGCCCTTTGGAACTATGACCTATGGAACTACGCCCTCTGGAACTATGCCCTATGGAACTACGCCCTCTTAAACTACGCCCTCTGGAACTATGACCTTTGGAACTATGACCTGTGGAACTGTGACTTGTGGAAGTGTGACCTGTGGAACTACACCCTCTGGAACTACGCACTCTGGAACTATGACCTGTGGAACTATGCCCTGTGGAACTACGCCCTCTGGAACTATGCCTCTGGAACTATGACCTATGGAACTACACCCTCTGGAACTACGCCCTATGGAACTACGCCTATGGAACTATGCCCTCTAGAACTACGCCCTTTGGAACTATGACCTCTGGAACTACACCCTCTGGAACTATGACCTCTGGAACTACGCCCTGTGGAACTACACCTTCTGGAACTACGCCCTCTAGAACTATGCCTCTGGAACTATGACCTATGGAACTACGCCCTCTGGAACTACGCCCTCTAGAACTATGCCGTTGGAACTACGTCTTATAGAACTACGCCCTTTGGAACTATGACCTCTGGAACTACGCCCTCTGGAACTATGACCTGTGGAACTACGCCCTCTAGAACTACGCCCTCTCCTATGACCTCTGGAACTATGCCCTCTAGAACTAGGACCTATGGAACTATGCCCTCTGGAACTACGCCTCTGGAACTACGCCCTTTGGAACTACGCCCTCTAGAACTATGCCTTGTGGAACTACGCCCTCTGGAACTATGCCTCTGGAACTATGACCAATGGAACTACACCCTTTGGAACTACGTCGTCTGGAACTATGCCTTTGGAACTATGACCTGTGGAACTACGCCCTCTGGAACTATGCCTCTAGAACTACGCCCTCTGGAACTATGACCTGTGGAACTACGCCCTCTGGAACTACGCCCTCTGGAACTATGCCCTTTGGAACTATGACCTGTGGAACTACGCCCTCTGGAACTACGCCCTTTGGAACTATGACTTGTGGAACTACGCCCTCTGGAATTATGCCCTGTGGAACTACGCCCTCTTGAACTACGCCCTCCGAAACTATGCCCTCCAGAACTATGCCCTCTGGAACTATGCCCTCTGGAACTACAACCTCTGGAACTACGCCCTCTGGAACTACGCCCTCTGAAACTATGACCTGTGGAACTATGACCTGTGGAACTGTGACCTGTGGAACTACGCCCTCTGGAACTATGATCTGTGGAACTGTGACCTGTGGAACTATGACCTATGGAACTAAGCCCTCTGGAACTACGCCCTTTAGAACTATGACCTGTGGAACTACGCCCTGTGGAACTACGTCGTCTGGAACTATGCCTCTGGAACTATGACCTGTGGAACTACGCCCTTTGGAACTATGACCTGTGGAACTACGCCCTCTAGAACTATGCCCTCTCCTATGACCTCTAGAACTATGCCTTATGGAACTACGCCCTAACTACGCCTTCTGGAACTACGCCCTCTGGAACTATGACCTGTGTAACTACGCCCTCTGGAACTATGACCTGTGGAACTATGCCCTCTGGAACTATGCCCTTTGGAACTACGCCCTCTGGAACTACGCCTCTGGAACTATGACCTCTGGAACTACGCCCTCTAGAACTATGACCTCTGGAACTACCCCCTCTGGAACTACGCCCTATGGAACTGTGACCTGTGGAACTACGCCCTCTCCTATGACCTCTGGAACTATGCCCTCTGGAACTACGCCCTTTGGAACTATGTCCTGTGGAACTACGCCCTCTGGAACTATGACCTGTGGAACTACGCCCTCTGGAACTATGACTTGTGGAACTACGCCCTCTGGAACTATGTCCTGTGGACCAGTGACTTGTGGAACTACGCTCTCTAGAACTATGACCTCTAGAACTACGCAAGCTTTGGAGGGCAGCCCTTGATAAACAACCAACCAAGCAAAGATCTGAAACTTGTAGCTCAAACGGAGAGACCATACACTATGTAATCGACAAATCCAATGAACCTCAGGGTTAGAAGAAACCCATCTAGCATTGAAGATCGGAGATAAAGGGTGTCACTGATGAAGAAGAGAGTAGAGCTTCCTGGATTCATATTGAAGAGGTTTACCAAATCTCCATTCCCAATCTCTCTGAAAGGGTCCCTGCATGTCAATATTCAACTTATACAGATCTTCAACTGGGAGCAAACTAGTGATATCTCCAAAATCCGACCTATCCGAGGAAGGGAGAGCCTTATGGAAGGATTGGAGAGTGGTTGATTGCTTCTTTCTGTAGCATAAAAGCATCTCTATCCAAGTCAGAAAATAAAACATGTCGTAGAATTCCTTTGATCTAACTTCCCAAACCTCCAATGGTTATTTTGTTTCCTTCATTCCTGTACACACTCTAAACTCCTCAAATGTTCTTTAGAAAGACCTTTGGTAAATATATGAGCACGATTATCTCCAATATTACAATAAAAAACCAACTTTGCTACGCTGAATCTTCATTTCTTCGATAAAGTGGTGGTATTACTTCGACGCGCTTTGTCCTTGCATGAAAGAATGGGTTCTTTGCAAGTTCAATACTACTTCTAAGGTTGTCACAAAAAGACATAGTTTTAAGCTCCTTTTGATGTTGCTGATGTTTTAAGCTCGGACATTAAAATGCTACCTTAAAGTAGATTTTCATAGCTTCTGATATATTATGAATAACTTTTGGAAAAACTACCAGCATCATGTCAACATGCATAGAAATGCATTACAAGATTATAACACTACTAGAAAATGTGCTATACTAAAGATATTGATAACAAAATTCAAATGTGAAGTTATGTGCTATACAGAATTGATGCGTTTAACAAGTCTGGCCTCTTCTTTTCTGCGAAAGAATTTATTACTTTTCTTGATATTATAAGCAAATATAGTTGCTTCACTGAATCTCCCCACTTTACAAAAGCCATCTACAATGGCATTATAGGTTTTCTCATTAGGCTTGCATTTTTGTTTCTTCATGTACTCGAGAACATCCATAGCTTCTCCAAACATTTCTCGCCCAGTTTTGTCAAATCCCGAAAGCAAACTTGTATAAGTAAAAATATCAGGACGAATTCCTTTACTCAACATGGTATCCTTCAAAGCAACTGCCTCATTGCAAAGGCCAGCTCTACTGTAAGCAAAGATCAGTTCATTATAAGTAACAATGCTGGGAGGGCACCCACTCTTCTCCATATCTTGCAAGATGTTCAGAGCACATCCTCATGTCGCCGAGATCTCCCAAACACATGCAGAAGTGAGTTGTAGGTCACTCTGTTAGGTATGCATCCAGTTGTCTTCATTTCATTAAAGAACCCCATCGCCTCTTCATGCAGAGAATCCCGGGTACAAGCACTGATAAGAGTAGTAGGTATATTCATCAGGGCTAATACCTTCAGACTTCATCTCTTCAAAGAGAACTGAATTTTATTGCTCTTCTCTTAAAGCTTTTGAATTTATTTTTTTCTAGCATTTCCATGATCACTATCTTTTAGATAAGGCATAGAATTTAGGTTGCAATTATTGTAATTTTATTTTAAATTCAATATTTTAAAATAAGAAAAGACCAAATTTATCACAGTTTAAAACTACAAAATATCCAATATTATTATGAACTTAAACACACTAGTTAGTCAAGGCCTTTTAATGCCAATTGCAAAATTATGAAGTATTGTTAATTGAGGTCAACACGGAATGCCCCTTCCAATGCATGTATATACTAGTGGGAAGAGAACAAAATGTTAAGGAATTCTTATTTTCAATTAATATTACAGAACTCCATATCAAAGAATGAATTCAATGCCAAAATAAGGCGGGGACCAAAAACTCATCACAAGCTTCTCACTCATTAACATGAGTAGGTTTTCTCTCATGCAAGCCAACTCTGCTCACTCAATCTTTAACATGCTCAAAACATCGCCAGACGTTTTCCAAATGCAATTTTGGGATGCAATTCTCATAGTCAAATAGATAAAAATTCACTTTTTTCAATAGTCATAAGAATCCTCATATTATATGTTGCTTTTAAGTTTTAACTGCATTACCTTTTTAAGTGAGGTGAGAACCTTATATTATGAAAACATAGTAAGAGTGGAACACCATCTTTGAATGACTCTTTAGCTGATATATTGCAGGTTCATAATGAGTTTAATTAGGATACAATTTATTTCATGCAATGTCTTTCACTCTTCATCAAACATTTTTCACCGATTATGCATTTTTGAAATCTTTCTTCTCATTGGACTCCCTCAAGTATCAAAAGTGATGCTGTACCCAGTCATTCGAATCAGACTTCCATTTCAGTGCAACAACACACAGTTTGCCATGGTCAGTGCAGTGAGATTTGTGGGACTAATCATGCCTCTACGCGTGCGAAACTTGTACTTATTGTTTTTTTACAATTATGCTTGAACTACTATTGTTTATTTCATACATGTTAAGACAAAAAAAGAAAGGCAAAAGGAAAAGAAAAAAAAGGATAAGTGATATAAATAATTAAAAAAGGAAAATAAAGAAAATAAAACTGGATTGTCTATTACTTGAAATTCTGCATGCACATTTTAATATGCAAGTTATATTCAACAAGTCATCAGTGAACATGTGGATCCTTTTTTGTAATGAGAATTTTTAGCACACAAGTCTTACTCTTAATTTCCCAAATGGCTTATAGACCAACTGCGAAAAGTCATTGTTAAGATCCAAGTTCAAAGTTTCAAATACCATAGAAGGAAGTGTGCACTAAGATGTGAAAAATTGAACTTATAGCTTATTAATGCAGAGTTAAGTTCAAAACTCCCCACAGATAAAACAGAAGCATTACTACCTAAGCAAAACAAATTCATAGAAAATATGTTGAACTTAGTTCAGTAGTCAAATAGGCAAATACTATTACAAAAGCAGCCAAACAAGCACTAGCTTTAATCATAGCCAGTGGCAAAGCCTAGTATGTTCCTTTCAAAGGAATATGAGTGACTATCACTCTTTTCAAAGCACACCATTATAGGATAAACTGCATATATAGAAAAAGTATATTAAAATCATTCGCATAATGCCTCCAGGAAATATATGCATGTTTGGACAACAATTCAAATATATTCAAAAAGGTCATTTGCCATTGCCAGATATTCAACAATAATTTTTCGAGGGTCCTGTTTGATATACTGGAGCAGACTAATTTCGTGATCAAAAAACAAGAACTGAATGCAAATGAATTTCTATTTGCAGAGTTCACTTCTCCAACTCTTTTTCAAAGGGTCGGACATCAAAAAGTTCAAATCCCACCCAATTGTTTGTGCTCAATAGATACTCCTATGTGTGCTTATATCCAATATTCAAATGAACGGAGCTCATTCCTATATATAGTGTACAACATAACCATAAACTGAATTTTTCCCAGAGACTTCAATTATACAATATCTTAAAAAAGTAGATTTATATCCGAATGATGTGATAGGTGCTAACAATAATCTTTCTATTCTATTATGAGGTTTATATCAGAGATCAAGCAAATCAGAGATAAAATTTGAATCAATCATTCCAATGGCACTAAATAGAGTATCCTCACAATTCCTCTACATCCATGTTAACACCTCTAATATATGACAGCTTACTGTACAAAATATAACAGTATTGATGTTAGTACTCAACAAAGCAATATGAAGCAATAGTGCATTTATTATTCCGCAAGAACCGAATGGCTGCAATCTAATCTAGGGTATAGATTGCCAACTACAAAAATTAATTTTACAGCTGCGCTTAGGTAATGATCGGGAATATTTCTACTCATTCAAAGGCCTTGATCCAGACGGAAACCAGATTTGGACTTCAAAGAATAGTCAATAAAGTGTCTTTCTCTCCGTCCAAGACAAGATGGAAACTGAATGCAAGCTCTACAGAAGGCACCTATGCACCTCTTTAGAGCTTCGAACCATAGAAAATATCTTCAACTCCATCATGGGCTCTATAAATGGCAGACTTTCATAACCATCTGTACATTATCTATTTGTGAAAAAATTGAAAATTAAATGAATCTGACAAACATAAGCACCATTCCTGTCTAAATCTTTGCAAGATGCTATGAATTGATTGATAAAAATAATCAGTCACATTTTCCTAGAAACATCCAGTGTAAACATCTAAAGACGGAGGTGCCAAGGGAGGCACTGCCACAACTGTGTGAACTGATGCTTCTAGGAGCTTTCTAGATGCTGCCTGAGTTTCACCTTCTCCAACTTTTTCCATTAACTTTGCTTGATGTTCATTGTTTATCCCCATCCTTGTTTTCAACAGTCTTTGCTACAGATAAATTAGTTATGCTCGTATCAAACATAGATGACAAGAACTTCTCTTTAGAAATTGATTTCTCAAGAACAACATGCCCAGATGCCAAAGCATTGCTGAAAACACCAGCCTCCTTCAAACCTTGAACTATGACCTGGAACACACACACATTCCATATTAATACTAAACTGTATTCATTTGCCAATAAAACACATTTAAACAAACAATTGGTCAATAGACCCCCTTCTTGTCAGCTTTGAATTCAAGCCCTTTTCAATCCACACTAGACATTTACTAAGTAAAAGAAAGCCTGCTCGTTCAAGAATCTATTTGTGATTGAATCTCACCATTGGAGCATATATCCATGTCAATAGACCCTTTCTCATGAGCTTCAAATTCAAGTCCTTGTCAGTCGACACTATGCGATCACGGTACCTATAGAGGAGACAACACTTTATTAATGTGTGTTTACAAATTCGGATTTAGTGCAGACAAATACAAACACAAACTAAAACTATCAAAATTCCTCAAACTAAGAAATTTTCAATAGCATAGAAACCAAACATACCCAAATTTCCAGATGCATGAAATGGTTTGTATCACTTGAGGGTTTCAGAAATGCTAAGACAAAATGCATAATTTCTTTTTGAGCAATATGCCACTGTAGTATTAGCTTGTAATGATGACCATCACATCATAGATCACAACGACAAGCCAGAGAGGACTCACAAGGCAAGGACACTGAAACATAGCCCTGTGAACTACAAAATGTTGAGGAAAGGGCGGCAGGCATTGCCATGTGCCCTGCAAGCCTTGAATAGGATAGGAGTTTTTACCCCACGGCTTTCTCCATTATCGAGTTTTGTGTAGTATGTATAATTTTGTGTGTATGTTTGCTTCACAGTTTGATGAATAGTTTTCATTGATGTTGGCCATTAGAAGCAAGTAATTAAAACCACTGAGCATAAGCGCAGTAACTTCATTATTTTGTTTTGCATGAATCCGTAGTATAGATACACTGGCGGTTTTGACCTGCCCACTGGAGTATGGATCAGTTTGGTAACAGAACCTTCAAGTTCCTCATTAACTGCGGCCAGGGTACTGGTGATATTGAGGTCTGTGTAGGATCCAGACTCGTGAGAAATTTGCAGAGGGAGCAAAACCACTGCAAGGTCCTTTTGAAAGAACAATAAGACCAAAGAAGCCCAAGATGGGTGACCCAGATGCGGAATAAGCCCGTGAGGAGGAGCAAGACTTTAAAGCTCGCTTTGAATGAATGGAGCAAAATATGGAAGATATTCAGATATTGCTGAGACAAATTCTCTATGTTATGCTAAAGACAAACGAGAACAGAGGGACAGAGGAAGACGAGCCAGAAAGCTCTAGTTTTCATCAGGATGAGGTAAAAGATGAAAAACCGTGTTAACCCTTATAAAGTTGAAGCAAAGTTGAAACTACCTCTATATGATGGCACTATAGATATAATCCAACTCAAAATGAGTGGAAATGCCTTTTTCACGGTGGGAGGCATATTGCTAGAGATTGCAGAGAGGAAGAGAAGCACTTGTAACAAACTGGGAATAGTTTAAAAGTCAGCTCCAGAAACAGTGTTATCCCTTGGGATATGAAAGATCCCAGCAGATTCAATCACATTATCTTCACCAAAAATTGGGTTAGAAAGTACAAGTATACACTGATGAGCTCAGGCGGCAGGCCATTTAGATGAGCAATGCAGAAAAATCATCTAGTATGTTAGTAAAATAGATTGTAGGCCTGCATGATTGTTTATAGGATGAGTTGGCATTGTTTGAGGTAAGCACCATTGACAAAGCCAATGTTAAAACTTGAAGCCCTTTATCTGGAGACAATGATAAAGAAGATTGAAGTCAGTGACAGTTCAAAGGCTAATAAATCAACGAGCCAAAGGAGCAGCCCTCATAAGAATAAGTATCAGGGGATATGTCTGAGCTAGAAAAAATTGAAGAATTGATGGAGGCCAGTTCAAAGATTACCTGTGTTTCTTAAAGGACAGAGAAGACTGATCGTGAAAAGTCAAAATCTAGGCAAGAGAGCTCTTCCATATCAAAGTCCAAGAGATGCTTTCAAGAGCAAGTAATCTGGTTTTGGACTTTGTATTTATGTTAAGTTCAACGCAGTGAAGAACACCTTGAATAAGTCTTGATTTTGCTTTTGTAAAGAATTGATCACCTAAGGGAGGTGTTGTCATGGAAGACGAAGATTAGAAGCATTGAAGTATGATTATTGATTTATGGTCTTATCTAGCTTTGCAAGCAATCCAATTTTAGACCCTGTATGTATGTTAAATTCTGACTAAGGAAAGGCAACAGAATGGGGTTGATTCTAGCAGGTTGGAGTGCCATTTGTTAAGACAAGAAAAAAAAATCAAATTTTGGTAAGGAAGGCACTGCATGACAATTGTTTTTGGCGTTCTTTTGTGGAGATTAGGATATCTTATATTTTAGTAGAACTAAAGCACCATGTTGTCGTCCTTATGCACACTTGCAAACGTGAGCTAAGTCCTGCTCACTTAGTGTGCCCTTGGAGACACAATGT
>CBVK0100852990.1:0-10482 GCA_900067695.1 Picea abies
TTAACCACTTAACCATATTTCTAGGGATTCTTGTAGACTTCTTCAAAGTGTCTTCCCATGAGGGGCATTCTTAAAGATACACCATAAGATGAACAGTATGGAGAGTTCTTAAAATTAACACATCACTTCTAGAGGATTTTGGAATTATTCTAGGGTTGACATCAATTACAACCAATCTTCCAACAGTCTCCCCCTTTGGCATTGATGTAAACACTCATACTCCCATCATGATCATTGCTCTGCCTGTCTTCATGATTTTGATCTTTCTTTCCCCTTTTGAAATAAATGGAAAAGGGTAACTTCACCTGGCGATTTATCTCCCCATGTCTTCTTTGCAAGATGTTATGTAAATCAATGTGGGGTAGAAACTAGTCCTATCTTATGTCGAAGATACTCAAAGGTCTCCCTTGGGAGAGGTTTGATGAATATATTTGCAATCTATTCTTTTGTCCCAATGTACTCCAACTTGATATTATTTTTGTGAGTTGTTCTGGTAGGTAGAGCTTGATAGGAATATTCTTAGTCTTGGAATGCATCATTGTATTTTTGGAGATACTTATAATACTCATGTTGTCACAAAATATTGAAATAGGATCATCATATTTGACTTGTATGTATTGCATGGTTTTCTTCATTTAGAGGACCTGAGAACAACATGTTGTTGCTTCAGTATATTATGTGTCTACTATAGACAAGGATATTGAGGACTACTTCTTACTTAACCATGACACTAGACAATCGCCAAAGTCAAAAGTTTCTCCATGATTACTTCTTCTATCATCAATTCTTTCTTCCAATATACATATTTGTAGGAAACCATACTAACCTCATTCCCTTTAGGATACAACAATACAAACTATTTTGTTCCTTTTAGATATCTAAATACCATATTTACTTCCATAACATGAGTTTCCTTCGGTGCTGCTTGACATATTGCAACTTGTGCAACTTATTTCATTACATCTCATCTTGAGGTTGTCACATAGAGTAGGATTCCAATCATCGATCTATAGAGTCTCTAATCTGCTTCCTTAGATTCATCATCTTTATCAACTTGAAACTAGTTACAATAGGAGTACTAATGGGTTTGCAATCTTTCATTCTAAACTTATTCAACATTTCTTTGATGTACCTATTTTGGGAAATGAAAATACCTTCATCTAGATGAGATATTTGGAGTCCCAAAAAGAAATTCAACTCACCAAGTAGGGACATTTCAAACTAATTCCATGTTTATTTGGAAAACTTCTTACTAAACCTGTCATCATCACTTCCAAAGATGATGTTATCCACATATACTTCAATGATAAGTATGTTGTCCTGATCAACTTTCATGTAAGTATTTCCATCTGCATTTCCCTTTCTGAATCCTTATTGTTGTAAGTACTTGTCCATTCTTGAATATTGGGATCTAGGGACTTTCTTGAGTCCATACATATATTTCTTCAATATGAAAACATAATCTTCCCTTTTTGACAGTAGGAACCCTTCTAGTTGTTCTATGTAGACCTCTTCTTCTATTTTTGCATTAAGAAAAGTTAATTTTACATCCATCTAATATACTCTGATCCTTTTGGAGCATGCATAGGAAAAGATCATCCTAATTTCTTCCATTTTGGAAATAGTAGCAAACATTTCTTTAAAATCTACTCCTTCAACTTGAGCATATCTTTTGCATACCATCCTTACTTTATTTCTAGTTAGTTGTCCATATTCATTTATTTTATTTCTGAACACCCATTTTGTAGCAATCACATTTTTGTCCTTAAGTCTTGGGACAAGTTCCCATGTCTCATTCTTATATATTTGATTAAGTTCTTCTTCCATGGCCTTGATCCAGTGTTCATCATTGTCAGCTTCCTCAAAGTTTATTGGTTCAACTATGGACAATAATGATAGTTTTCTTTTTTTTGGTGTATGTTCCTATTTGCTTCCTCTAGTTTCTATTCGTACATTTTTATCTCCAATAATTATTTCTAGTAGATTATTCTTCTGAACCTGATGGTTAGGTGTGTTAGAATGTGTCTAGAAATATTGTTTATTTTATTCTATTTATTCTTTCTCTGCTTCTTCTTCTTCTACTTCTTATTTCTTTAATTCTTCTTCTTCTTCCTTCCTTTTTGAATTTTTTCTTTCTTCTATGGTATTTAGCACATTTGTTTCATCAATATCTACATTGATGTTTTCCACTATTGTGTTGAGTCTTAGGTTGTAGCATTTGTATGCCTTACTTTTTTTTGAGTAACCAACCATTATTCCATCATCAACCTGAGAGTCAAATTTTCCAATCTTATTGTCTTCTCTTTTGATGTAACATTTTATTCCAAACACTCTAAAATGATTGATGTTCATCCATATTCCTTTCCACGGTTCATAAGGAGTCTTGTTGTTTTTATGTCTAAGAATTTGTGTGTTCAAGATGTGAATTACTGTATGTACTGCTTGTACCCAAAATATATCACCCAACTTGGAATATTTCAACATGGTTATATCCATTTCTTGTACAGTTTTGTTCTTCCTTTCAACAACTTCATTTTGATGAGGTGTCCTAGCTGCTGAGAATTACCTTTTCATTCCATGTTCTTCACATAAATACATGAATTATTTTGATGCAAACTCACCTCCACTAGCTGATATCAATCACTTGATTTTCAAATCAGTCTTGTTTTCAACCATCTCTTTGAATATCCTAAAACATTTGAATGTCTCTCACCTTTTCTTGATAAACTAGATTGTGGTTATTCTTGTATAATCATAAATAAGTAGCATGAAGTTTTATTTACCATTTATCCCTTTGGTTCTCATCGGTCCACATAGATCAGTTTGTAAAATGTCCAATGGTTTTGTATTAGAGTATTCCTTTGTACTGAACTTAGATCATGTTTGCTTTCAATGTTGACATTTCTTGCACATAATGCTTTTTGTCTTTGATATTTCAATAATTTATCTTATTTCTTCCTTTCTATTGATTTTGAAAAGAGTTTCAAGGTTGATATGGCCCATTATTCTATGTCAAATCCAACTTTCATCTTCCATTCCCAAGAAACATCTTTCCTTTATAATTTCATTCAAAATGTATATATTGTTTGGAATTCATATAGTTGTCGCCACCAATCTACCTGATCCTTATTTCCTTATTTCACATTTCCTTGAGTTGAATAGAAGTGTGTGTATCTAGTCACACATTTGACTCACACATAGCAGATTATACTTCATATTTTCGACAATCAGGACATTTTCTTCCTAGCATCATTGCTCGCAAACTTGACTATGGCATTTCCAATAATATTATATGAATTATCATTTCCAAACGGAATTGATCCATTTATTTCTTCCTTGAGAGTTACAAATTTTTCCTTGTCCCCTGTCACGTGCTTTGAAAAATCACTATCAACATACCATTCACTTTTTTTTTGTTTTCGGCTTGTAGAGAAATCAAACATTCTTAGATATTGAGATTAGATTGCTTCCTTTTCCATATCCTTGATGGTTTCTTTACATGACTATTGAAATCCTACTTTGATTCCTTTGGAGGAACAATCAATCTGTAATCTATGGCCATTTTTGCAAAATTGTTGCATTTGTAGCATTCTACTTCATTATTTAATGAGACAAAAAATTTATAGTTTACTTTATATGCTTCATGAAGATTTTTGAGATAATTATTTCTAGAGTAGCCTTCATATTTTCTTATGTTCTTGACATAGGATCTATAGTTTATAGCTTTGTGCCCAAATTTTTACAAGAATAACATAAACCAAGAAAAATAGTTTTGTACTTGAGTGTGGGGGATATTTTAAGTGGTGCAACTCTGATGTGATATTGTTCTTGAGTTTTTTCCATTGTTTCTTGTTGATTATATGTTCTGTATCTTCTAGGTGGTGCAGCCTCAATGTTCTCCTTTGAAGACTTTCATTCTTCCTCCTTGATGGGACCTCTAATGAATTCTACATAACTCTTTGTTATGCTTCCTTTTATGTCGTCATGGAGCTAGAACCCTTCTCAATATGTGTTTGTTTGTATCCTAGTCTAGAATTTTCATAGTATGGCCTCTGAATGATGATGATTTCATCCAATATTTTGGTTTTTTTCTGTTGCATGTCCTCCTTCTAAAGTTCCTTCCTTAGTGATATTGTTTCTTTTTCCAAGATCTCCTTCATTTTCTCCTTTTCTTCCAACTAGGTTTTTGGTGTTTCTTCAATCCTTCTAGCTTCTTCTACTTAGACCTTTATATTTATAATCGTTTGTTGTACTTATTCATATTTTTTGTTGGGATTTTAAGAACCCTCCTTTAGCTTGATTAATTATTCCTTGAGTGACTTGTTTTTCTTCCTTTATATTTTTAGCTCACTTGAGGCGCTAATTAGTTATGCTTCAATATCTACTTAACCTTGTTCATAATATTCTTGATCATTTTGTTGAGTTTCCAATGCCACAAAGAGAACTCCTTTTTGAGTCACTGTCACTATCATCATCCTCATTAGATGAGGAACTGTCTTCTCATGTAGAGGATTTTATTGAAGACTTTTATTTTATTTCCCTTTTTTTCCCCTTTTGGTATTTATTTTCTTTCTTCGTAACTTCTTCTTTAAAACTTTCTGAATTCTTAGCATAAGGACATTTAACAACAAAATGACCAATTTTACCACAATTAAAAATTTTTAAGGAAATCTTACCTTTGTACTTGTCGGTTCCTCTCTTCAACTTCCTTACGAAGTTGGCTATTTCTTCATCTTCATCTAAATCATTGTTGTATCTGTAGTTTGAATTTAACATTTTCTTATTCTTTCTTATCTTCTTGGATGATTTGAAAGTTGCTTCCTTCCTAGATGGATTATATTGGTCTATTCTAATTTCATAAGCTGTAAGTATTCCATGTAACTCATCCATGCGCAACGTAGAAATAACTTCTCTTTCTTCTACGGATGAAATATTAGGATCAAATCTCATTGGAAGAGAACCTAGTACCTTTCCAACAATTATAGGTTCTTTAATTTCTTATCCTAAACCTTTAATAGTGTTCATTGTTTCATCAATGCGCAAAACATAAGCTACAATATCTTTATCTTCCTTCATTTTTTAGTTGTTCAAATGGACCTCTATAATTTTTAATCTTTTCCCCTCTGACTTTGGCATATCCTTCATAAACATTTTGAAGTTTGTCCCAAATATCCTTTGAAGAATAACAATGCATAAAATTGACATATATTGAATCAACCAAGCCATTTAGAATAGTATTTTATCCTTCGAATTGTTTTCACTAATATTCTTTCCATCTTTATTTGTTGGGGGGTGGTAGGTGCCTTGTATCTATTTACTAATTCTTTATAGACATCAAATCCATGTTCTTGCACAAAGATTTTCATCCTTCTACTCTAGAAGGCATAGTTCTGACCATCAAACAATTGTGTTCATTCTTGGTTCACTCCATGATCTATCTTCTAGTGATTAGACTATTTCTGAAGGACTTGCTCTGATACCAATTGTTGGACTATTCGTTAATACTAAGAGGGGAGAAGGAGTGAATCGATATTAGGAAATTTTTACCATGTTCCATCACAATATGAAAGAATTTAAGATATCAAAAATTTATCACTTAAGATTTCATACATAAACACATAACCAAAAATATACAGTACACAAGAATTTTTCATGGAATCCTAAATGGGATAAACCCACATAATGCTTTGTTATATATCAGAAGATTACAGTCATGGGAAGCACCAACTGTAAGGAGGAACCAACCCTTTGTTTATATGACCCAACGTGAAGGAATCTACAACTCCCTATATTATTTAGATCCAACTGAAAGGAGGCACCAACCACCTATTTACAAACTCCAAACTGAAGGAAGATACAATTCCCTTTTGTTTTCCAACTCCAAACTGAAGGAAGATACAATTCCCTTTTGTTTTCCCCTCCTTCCTCCCTTGAATATAAATAAGAGAGTCAACCTATTACTATTAATTTCACTGATATTGATACATCATCATCATCAAAACTGATACAACCCCAATAACCACATAAAAAATTATGCCAATATCTCCAAAAATATCCTCCAATTCATGTGCTCAAAATAACCATGATATGCATCAAACGATGTGCTAAGCTATGCAACAAGTATGTGTCAAGATATGCATCAAACATATTCTAAGACCTCCAAGATATCCCTAATATTCCAAAAATATCTAAGACATTCCTCAAACATGTGCCATAGATTCCAAGATATGTCTCAAGGCATATATGAAAACCTCCAATATACAAGCCTCAAAATATGTATACGAACATACATTTCAACATGTGAATAACCTGGTGCATGAGATATCGATATTCAGACCTTCCTGAACTTCAACATCAAGAAGAATAGGACTAGACTGAGTAACATGAAGGGCCTTGCGTGATGATTCGTATGCAATCGATGGGGTCCTCGTTGGACACCCTATCCCAGACCCACGAGGGTATGCTCAAATAGGGTTTTCTCAAAACCATTCTCAAATCTATAGTTTCGAACACTCCCTCTTTCACACAACTCCGCTATTTCACTTTTGCTAATAAATCACATTCTTTCTTGGAGATTACATGCAAGGTTCTTGATGTATATTTATACCCTTCCTTGTAACTTCTTTACTTGATAATTGAGTCGACTTGTAACTTATTGTTTGCAACATATTTTACTTGATTTTAGGGCCAACCTATAACTTCTTTGACCTTAGATCTGAGGCTTCTTCACCATACTTCAAAGCTTCATATTTAAGAGGGAATTACTTCTCAACTATGAGGAACCACATGGTGTGACAGCTATTGTTGGAAACAACATGACCAGGACTGTGAATATATGATGGTTCTAAATGCATTTTCAATGTCCTTCATGTTCTCTTTCTTCCATTAACTTCAGGATTCATGACCACGCCTCCAGGCTTTCTTAATCACTTAACCATATTTCCAAGGATTTTTGTAGAGTTCTTCAAAGAGTCTTCCCATGAGGTCCTTTCTTAAATCTGTGCCATAAGGGGACCACTTTGGATACTTCTTCAAATACACCCATCACTTCTAGAGGCTTGTAAACTTCTTCTACGATTGACATCAATGGCAACCAATTTTCCAACATTTTCAACTTATGATTATATTAACAAATAATTGGATAACTTGTCCTAGACCATGATGAACCTCAAGAGATAGATTAGTTCAATTTTTTGAGCTTATAAGGGAATAAATGTCTTGTTGTTTGCTATTATTAGTTTGTTGTTCCAAAAATTAGAAAGCTTATTATTCACATCCACTACACACATTTATGAATTTTTGTTGGCCCTTGACCAAGTTTTGATGATTCTTTGTCATGTTTGACCTAATTTTGGGACTTTGACAGGATGTCAAAGGCAAAGCGCAAGACGAAGTGGAGATCACAAGATCTGGACCCCTTTTAGGGCCCCTTTTTAGGATTCAGGATTATGTAATGGGTATGGAATGTCGGCCCATGGGTATACCCATGTTAAGGCCTATTTGGCATTGTATAAATAAGTAGCTAAGTGATGTAAGAAAGAGAGAAAGAGAACTAGTAGGCCAATGTGCCAATTGCTAGAGTTGGATCTATGTGATCAAGAGTTGTAAGTTCTTTGTGCATACTGTGTGAGTCTTGCAAGGCTAGTGCAAGTAATTGTAAGAAATTGTGTGAAGGCTTGGTGCTATACCCTAGCAAGAAGAAGGAGGATCTGGTGGAGTGCGCACATATCTCCTGTCTTCTATGGAGTAGAACTTGGATGCTATGTGCCTATAAGAAGCTTGAACAAAGATAATAAAGAAGATAAGAGTTGGTGGGTGTAGCCCAAGGGTGGGGGTGAACCACGTAGATGTTGTGTTGCTATGATTTGTGCGATGTATTGATGTGTTTATTTGTTTACTTGCTTAGTGCTTTAATATAGATGAATGATAGATAGATCTATTTATGCTTAGTGATTAATAATATGGATGGATGTTAGATCTAAATTATGTACACATGCTTAGTGCTTAAATACCTTAGATCTGAATGAATATTATGATACTCTGTAATTAGGGTTTAACTGCATTGTGACTAAGACTAGATATTGATGAATGTTAACTGATGAGTGCTCTGTTAAGTGTTAGAATTACATATCAACGTCCCAGCTAAGGTTGTAGACATATGAGTCCTAGAACCACCCATGATTATACCTTGGGTGAGACTTCATCTGCTTCGCAGGTGATGTCGAAAGGGCTAGTAGTTAGGGTTTTTTTGGTGTGCTACTATAGCATTGAACCTTGGGTCTATCCCTGTGCCAAAAAATGGTTCCGTTGCTAAGACCTGAAACTGTGATTGCTAGGAACTGAGGAAAAAGAATCTTTGTGCAAAGATCTAACCTGAAATTGTGAAATCTCTGTGCGTAGATCTGTCACTTTAGTGTGCAGTATTCTACTCGATCTGTGAAGCTCTGTGCTAAGAAAATAAGTCTCATATGAATAAAAGAGGTAAGATCTGAACGCGTTGTGCTCTGATAGAGGTAAGAATAGTGAAAATTTTTAGATCTGGAAGCTTTGTGCTCTGTTGAAGATAAGAATAGTGAAAATTTTTAGATCTGGAAGCTTTGTGCTCTGTTGAAGAATGAAGAAGATCGAACAGGTCGAATATTTAAGAAGCACCTCAGGAAAGATTGCTTCAATATCACCTGACCAAGGGGGTGATGACGAAGTAGAAGAAATAAATGGCAAAGTAGCTGAACATAAGCCATGAAAAGTAACACTGCCCAGAGATGACATTGACCCCTTGAAAAAGAGGAAGGTTTCTCCCAAGAAACCTTCTTCTCGGAAGAAATCGAAAGCTACTGTGACCAAGATGAAGACTTTCCTCACTACCAATGATTTTGACTTCATTATACCAGCCCTAAATGATGCTTCTCTGAAAATCATGGATAAACAAGAAGCTAAGTAGGAGGAAATGTACGATAGAATTAAGATTGAATTCTGAGGGGTACAGGAGGCCCTTCAATCCAGCAACGCAGTGTCCACTGCATCCCTACCATCAGGAGAACTAGAGTTGGGAGATGAGTCAGACCAACTCCATCGACTAGCTGATGCGGTCGAAGCTCTCCTTCGTTGTGCTTAAAAAGAAACATAACAAGCTACTCAGGCCTTCAAGTAAGTGGAAGGTATAATCGTAGAACAATGTAGAGTTGTAGAATAGGAAAAGGTTTATCTCCGGGAAAAGTTTGAAGAAGAGAGAGTACATATGCAATAAGAAAAAGAATAGTTGCTCGCAGAGCAACTCGAAGTGAAAGAAGTAGTCAACAGAGCCTTCCACTCTGTGATAGGATTAGAACCGGAGGAAAAAGATTGAGTCATGCAGCAAGTAGAGCAGCTCGTAGAATCTATCCACTAGCTACAAAAACAAATAATATACTTAGCGCTTTGCATCGTACTTGACACCCCATAGGATGTAATGGATCAAATAGAAGCAACTGCTCAAAGTGCATTTGAAAGAATCAAAGTCCTTGCCATGGAATGCAAACAACTGAGTGATCGAAGTGTCCAGAAGTATGAGCGACTCATTGTGAATCCAGAATTGAGGGAACTGGACTCACAACTATAGGAAGAGAAGCAATAAGTAGAGACAATATAGGCACAATTGAAGCCCCTGCCAATTGTGGAAAGAATGAAGTGATCCCAACAACACCGCACTTTCGAGCAGCAGTTCCACACTATTCAAAGTAGAGTTATGGAAGTAACTCAGAGGCTCCAACCTGTACAGGATGATACTTACCAAATGTTCACGGAGATCTAAGACTGAGCAGCAGAACTAGAGCATGTTTTCACTACAGTTGAATAGTGCCTAGAGGGACCTATCAATGAAGTAGTCATACAAGATTTCATTGAATAGGAGGTCATGGCACAACAACAAGTCAAAGTAGCTAGAGCCAATCTCAAGGATTTTGAATCAGAACTAGTCAGATTAGAGTGACTTGGGATGAGTCACAGATGAGTGTTGGGGGCCTATTGTCCCTTGACCAAGTTTTGAGGATTCTTGGTCATATTTGACCTAATTTTGGGACTTCGACAGGCTGTCGAAGGTAAAGAGAAAGACGAAGCGGAGATTGCAGTATCTCAGCCCCTTTTAGGGCCTCTTTTTGGGATTCGAGATTATGTAATGGGTATGGGATGTCGACCCATGGGTTTACCCATGTTTATGCCTATTTTTCAATGTATAAATAAGTATCTAGGGGATGTAAGAAAGAGAGAAAGAGATCTAGTAGGCCAATGTGATAAGTTCTAGAATTGGATCTATGTGATCAAAAGTTGTAAGTGCTTTGTGCATAATGTGTGAGGCTGGCAAGGCTAGTACAAGTAGTTGTAAGAGACTGTGTGAAAGCTTCGTGCTATATCCTAGTAGAAGAAGGAGGATCTGGTGGAGTGCGCACATATATCTTGTCTTTTGTGGAGTATAACTTGGATGCTATGTGCCTGTAAGAAGCTTGA
>CBVK0100852991.1:0-10482 GCA_900067695.1 Picea abies
TAGGTGCTAAGTATTGTGCTAAGTGCAAGTAATTGTAAGAGGCTATGTGCTTAGTGTATGTTGAGGGTGTAATGTTAAGTGTGGGTCATATGTAGTGCGTTGTGCATAGACATGTAAGGAGTCTTTGTGCTATGATATAACTTGGGGAAGGAGGATCTGGTGAGGTGCACACAAATCTCTTGTCCTTTGTAGAGTAAGGTTTTAATGCTCTGCGCCTATAAGAATATTGATAGAAGATAATAAAGAAGAGAAGAGTTGGTGGACGTAGCCCCACACTCAAGTGAACCACGTATATCCTGTGTTATGGTTTCTTTGTGCATTATGGTCATTATTTTTTCATATGATTTAAGCTTAGTGCAGTAATGAATGTTTAGATGAATCTAGTATGATAGCTTAGTGCATAAGTGATGTGAATAAATGCTAGATCTGATCTTTTTCCTTGTGCTAAGTGCTTAGATGTTTTAGATCTGGTTGAATACTGCATTGTTCTATAATTAGGGTTTGGATATGCGATGTGGATAAGGGTTAGATACTGATGAATGTTAACTACTAAGTGCTTTGTTAGAGTGGTGCAATCACAGATCTATGTCCCAGCTAGGTTGCAGACATTTGAGTCCTGCAACCGCCCCTGCCTCTACCTTGGGTGAGACTTAATCTGCTTCACAGGTGTTTTTGAAAGGGTTAGTAGTTAGGGTTTTGTTGGTGCGTTGTTGAAGCATTGAACCCCGGGTCTTCCCCTGTGCCAACAAATGGTTTTGTTGTTAGGATATGAAATTGTGATTGCTGGGAATTGAAGAAAAGAAAGTTTTGTACATATATCTGCTACTTTAGTGCGTAGTATTCTACTTGACTTGTGAATCTCTATGAGAAGAAGAGAAGTCTGATGTGAAGAAAAGAGGTAAGATATTGAAGCTTTGTGCTCTGAGAAAGGTAAGATAAGTGATTTTTTTTGTTTTGAAAGAATGAATCTAGGTATGTTTGATAAATTTGGTCCTAGTCTGAAAACTAGGGCATAGTTAGAAGAAAGAAGAAGATATGAAATGAATAGATCTGATAGTGAAATCTATGTTATTCCTATGCATAGAAAGAATGTTTGGACTAACAAATGGATGCAGGATCCTAGAAAGAATTTTTTGTAGGTTCAACACCGTGATACCAATGCGCAGTATAGGAAAGGGTGGGGATCATTTAATAGAAAGAGAGGATTAACTCTTTGTTACAGATGCAGAAGACCAAGACATCTTGCTAAGGAATGCCTTGGTAGAAACCCTATTTTCCTTTGTTGTAAAGCGGTGGATCATGAAATTTTGGATTTCCCTAGAATGATTGCTAAGGTTGAAAAGATGGACATGAGATAAGAAAACCCTAAGGAAGGCCAAGAGACTAAGAATATGCTAAAGAAATAGAAAGAATAAGAGGCTATATTATTACATATGAAAGGAACCATGAATGATCATAAAGACATCAACTTATTAGAGATCTTAAAAGAAAAATAGTGCATAGAAACAAGAATAGGAGACTTCAACATAGACTATGTATTGGATGCAAAAACACAAGTGAATATCATGACAAAAAGAACTTGGGAAATTTTGGGAAAGCCAACTATGGTTCCTTCATTGGGAAAAGAACTTGGGAAATTTTGGGAAAGCCAACTATGGTTCCTTCATTGGGAGGAATAGGATTGTTTAAAGGGAAGCTGATAAACCTATGCGGAAGACTTGCCAATGTACCTATGGTTTCTCAGGGAGCTTCAACAGAAGAAGCATTCGAGGTCATTAAATTTGTTGAGAACAATGCCCCATTTACTCTTTTGCTAGGCAAGACCTGGATTGATAAAGATCAAATCCGAAGGAAAAAAGAAGAGGAAGCTGTAGAACAGAAAAACCAAGAACTAAGAGATTTCATGGCTAGAATAATAACATGTTTAATAGAAGAGGAGGAGGACAAGTCAAAGCAACTTAGAGCCAAAGACCTCGTTGTCAAAGTTGAAAGAATGTAGGAAACTTGAGGAACCTGTCCATATAGGAAAGTAGAACACCTACTCCATAAAAAGAAGAAGTATTACCTTCGAACCCTATTAAAGAACCTCATCATCATGAATTTGCTAAGTTAAATACAGATAAAAATGATAATGGAAAGAGGAAACCAGTAACTCAGATTATAGGAAAGAAAGATAGAAATCTTAGCAAGAAGAAGGTGAAGTTAGAAAAATTACAGGAAGTCTCAGAAAGGACTTCGTAAAAGAAATGTATACAAAAATTGAACCTTGCTAGGATATCAAAACAACTCAGATTGGTACTTCACCATGACGAAGCAATATGACCATTGGAGGCATCCCGACCGTTAGACTGACACTCCAGAACGACTAGAAATGCAGTTACAACCAAAAATTCACCATTGGACCATTGAGACCACGCCATAACAGATGGAATCACATTGATGAAGGATTTCTTATCCATTGGAGGAATTTGTTACGTTGTTGCCTATTTATCCTGTCGAATGTTGCACTGAGAACACTTTTGCAAATTGTGATTATCCGAGCCCCTAAAGAGATAAATATTACCACGTTGTGTTTATTGAGACCTCATTGTCTGTTTTGTTACCTTGTTTGCTCACCGACCCGAGATATCTGATATTGAGCATGCATGTCGGACGACTTGAGCACAGTAGAGAAAAACTTTGAAGAAATTCACATATACCTCATGGAAGAGAAGGTCACGTCCATAAGAATCCAATCCTCATCAATGAGAGGAGTGCAAGCATCACCATCGACTGGTCGAGGATCTGGACCATCCTGAGTTGCGACAGGGAAACAAACCAAGCATTGTGATGACTTAGTGAATGCAAAGCTCATCCCATCCATCCTTCCTGACTACATCCCACCTCTGGTCGATGCGGTGAGTTACGACAGTGTCCCTAGGAACTTCAACTACACCTCGACTACTGTGTACCTCCCAAAGGGGATACACGTAGTCAAACCATAGATGGATAAGATTTTAACATTGAATATCAATGAATTAAACTTGGGAGACCGCAAGAAATACATCATGCTCACACCTCATAGGTATTTGACTAGGGAAAAGGCAAAGAAGTCAAATATCATCCACCAACCATGGACCATGGACATTGCAAGGTCCACCATCCTAAATGTAATGAAAATACCCCACTTTGGAAGGGAACAGGAGGTTAATGCATGCATTAAGCTCCCGCTTTCATGATTCCATGGCAGTTATTTGTGGCTAGACAGATGCATTAGCGTAGTCCCAGTGTTGATCCATAGGATCATCGGATTAAGCATGTAAGCACCAGACCCATAAGATTTTTACCCAAGGAAGGTTGTAGATCACATCCTGGTGGAAAAGATCAAAGATACCTATGGTGATGTGGAGAAGTCAAGCGAGGCTACAAGGTAGCCTCCATCCAGAATGGCACAGTGCGCCTCGCCTGCCAGTTGATCGCAGGTAAGATAATAAGGAAGAACAAACCCATGTAGGTCACAGGGCCCATTGATGACCTCAGAGGAAAATGCATGGAAGGGATACAAATGAATTGGATGAGCTACCTCATCAACCAGTTAGAACAAGATTTCCACAGTGCTCAAGATCAGGGCTACGAGGTCCATTTCAACTGGTTGTTGATCCTCATAGCCTTCATTACTTGGGAGATGCTAGAAGGTGCGACCTTCCCTGAAATGGAGCCATCCAAACCATTAGTTGCGAAGTTCACCGTGCTATGGTATTTGAGTAACATGGCTAAACAATGACAGTCAAACATGATGTTTCACACCTATTACCTGCAGTTGAAGAGGGATATTGGGTCTTTCCCTCATATGACATCAAACACCCTACACAGGTTCAGGCCATTTGTGAAGTTTTGTGCAGATAGACATTTTACTTATATCACTGCATGTGAAGACGAACACAAAGAAGAACTGCAAATTTATTATAAGCTCATAGAGGAGGACATAGAAGAAATGAATAAGGAATTGCCTATAGAGCTCCTTATCCCAGTTGACCAAGAAGAATTGTCTGACCCCAACCTAATTGGAAGTCCTGTGGTCACCCGCGAAGAGTATGATGCACCCAGCAGTAGCAGAAGGAAGAAGAAGGAAGAGGTACAAGAGATGAGAAGCGCATCAGAGGAGACTACTTCAGATTCACCTGGGGGAGGAGGTGATGAAAAAGTAGATAAATAAGAGAATGAAGGGGAAGAAGACAAACATAAACAGGTTGAAGTCCCACCTAGAGATCCCCTTGAAGAGGCAGAGACATTCAATAAAAAAATGTTTCCCCAACGAAGCCTACATTGCGAAAGAAGTCAAAAGCTAGTAAACCCAAGTTGCAGACTATTCTCATGGTGGATTACATCGACCTCATCATCTTCCTCGTATTAGATACATTAGAGGATATTTGACAGTGTAGTGAAGCAAAACAAGAGACCATGTTTGACAGGATTGAAGCAGAACTGAAAAGGGTACAACAATCCCTCTACTCCAGTAGCACAGTATCTATTGCGCCACCACCTTTAGAAGGAGCAGAGTTGGAAGATGAGATTGCCCGGATTCAAAGATTAGTAGACTCGACAGAAGCCCACCTTCGTCGTGTCCAAGAGGAAAAGGAACAGGCCATAGAGGCCCTGAAGCAAGAAAAAGAGGAATCCATAAAGAAACATCAGGTTGCGCAGCAGGAAAAAGACAACCTCCAAGCGAAGTTCATAGAAGATAGAGTGCAGATCAAGAAGGAGAAAGAACAGTTGCTTGCAGAGTAGGTCGGAATTAAATAAGCAGTCACTAGACCACTTCACTCCGTGACGGGCTTAGAAAAAATGGAAGAAAACCCAATAAAAATTCAAGTGGGGAAGCTTGTTGAAGCCATTCAACAACTCCAACAAAGAATAATAGAATTGGAATTACGGGCAGTACCAAGCACTCCACAGGAAGTGCGATATCTAAGAGAAGAAACTGGGAGGAGCGCAGTTGAGAGAATAAAAGCATTATCCTTGGAATGCAATCAACTCAGCAGTTGTAGTGCACAAACTTACGAGCGCCTTGTAGAGGACCTTGAACTCAAGACTCTAGATTCACAACTCCAAGAGGCGAAGCAGTAAGCAACAATAGTGCAGGTGCAATTGAAGCCTCTATCAGTGGTTGAGAGAATGAAAATCTCCCAGGAATAGAGAACTATTCAACAATAGGTCCACATCATCCAGAGTAAAGTCATGGAATTGACTCAAAGGCTAAAGCTAATGCATGATGAAGCTTGCACACTTTTTGAGGAAATTGAAGGATACTGTGCAGAACTAGAGAAAGTAGTCACCATGGTGGAACAACGATTGGAAGGGCCAGTGACCAAGAAAGTTACTCAAGAGTTCGTCGAGTAGGAGGATCTAGTGAAACAACAGGTCGAAGAAGCCCAAGCCAATCTCGAGGCATTTGAGGCAGAGTTGCCCAGATCATAGTGACTCGGGATGAATCACAGGTGAGTGTTGGGGGCATGTTGGCCCTTGACCAGGTTTTGTGGAAATGAAGGTCATGTTTGATAGATGTTGGGACTTCAATAAGCTTGTCGAAGGCAGAGCGCAAGGTGAAGCAAAGATCATGGGATCTTGGCCCCTTTTCAGGGCTTTTTCAGTTTAGGGTTTATGTAATGGGTATGGGATGTCGGCCCATGCGTTTTACCCATGATTAGGCCTATTTTGTAATATATAAATAAGTAGCTAGGTGATGTAGGAGTAGCAATACCCTGATAGGTCGATGGCTTGGTGCTATGCTAAGTGCAAGTGATTGTAAGAGGCTTTGTGAATAGTGTGTGTTGAAACTTACAGAGCTAAGTGAAAGTCATCTGTAGTTCTTTGTGCATCGGCTGGGTAAGTCTTTGTGCCTAGATCTACTCGGGGAAGGAGGATCTAGTGAAGTGCGCACATATCTCATGTCCTATGCGGAGTGTTTTTATGGCTCTGTTCATGTAAGAAGATTGAAGAAGATAATAAAGAAGAAGAAGAGTTAGTGGACATAGCCCCACATTGGGGGTGAACCACAGATATCCTGTGTTGTGATTGCTTTGTGAATTATGGTTGTTATGTTATTGATGTGACTTATGCTTAGTGTTGTTATCTTTATCTTATCTTCATCTTATATGGTATCTTAGTGCTTAATGATATGAATGACTGCTAGATTTAATCTATTCTTATGTGCTAAGTGATTGGATGCGATAGATCTTAATTGAATACTGCCCTGCTCTGTAATTAGGGTTTTATCTGCGATGTGAATAAAAGTTAAATACTAATGAATGATAACTGCTAAGTTCTTTGTTAGAGTGTTGTAAACATAGATCTGTGTCCCAGCCAGGTTGCAGACACCTGAGTCCTACAACTAAACTAAAACAGAGGGATGCTAGAGCTTCTGCAATGATCATACAATGAAAGCCCAAAGAAATCTTGCTGCAACTTTTGAATTGCTCGAGGCTATGACCAAGATAATGAGGTTGAGCATTTTGGTCAACAATATTTTGTTCAAACTGAATTGTGTTTTGCATATCAGGTGAACCAACTCAACAATAGTTTTATTTCTCTTTTTGTGGGATTTGGAAAGCTTCATCAAATTGTCATCTAGTCTATATTTAGATTAGTGTTTAAGGAAGACTACATCATAGGCATTAGAAATATTTGTAAGAATATTTCTCTCCTAGAAAACAACTATTTGATATCTAATATCCTATTTGATAATTCAAATTGTTTATAACTAGGATTGCTTTCAAGTACCATTTTATTATTTCTTAATGATATTTGAAAATGAGAAATCCATGTGTGAGTGGACAAATTGAATACTCATACATGTTTCGCTCTTTATTTACATTTTACCATCTAATTTAAATTGTGTGTCATTTACTAAGCCAATGAGATGTTTATTTTCCTTTTACATTCAGTCTTATATCTTTATTGTATCCTTGATCCAACATTCAACCATTTCTAAATCCTATTCAAAATGTTTATAAAATACCATTGCAATAACTTGATGATTCTCTAGCTTGCCCTAACTTTAGGGACTAACAGACACAATACCACAGGCTACCCAAAAAACATGGACCTGAAAAACCACGTGCTTTGACCTAAAAAAATAATTAACTCATTAAGTCTTTCACCAAATGCAATCGATAATTTTTTACATCTCCAAAGTAAATACATTTTTTTTCTTCTTTCACAATGGTGGCCCAACCATCACTGCCCCACAACTTCTAAGTGAACACGGGTGGTGAGACAGAACAGATAAAACTTCAATAACCATACATGAACTTGAACTTTCACCATTATCACAAAATACAACACCTGCAATAGTGTAATAAAACCCGTCCTAGGCCGATCCACTCCACTCGGCTAACCTACTCTGCTATCCAACGATCAAACTCTCTTCTCCTTGGCTCTCTCATTCTTCAACTCTGCGCTCTGATACCACTTGTTAGGCAATGGAAGCATAAACTTAACAAGATTTAATGGCAAAACAAAGAAAACCAAGAACAAACCAGACAGAACAACAATCACACAATTGACACAGTGATTTATGTGGAAACCCAATAGATGAAAAACTACATGGAAATGGTAATCAATATGCTTATTATTAGGGATAATTACAATAGCCAATCACAAGCCTACAACCATCCCCTCTTCTCTTCACACACATTGATGGCTTGGTGCTATGCTAAGTGCAAGTGATTGTAAGAGGCTTTGTGCATACTATGTGTTGAAACTTACAGAGCTAAGTGAAATTTATCTGTAGTTCTTTGTGCACCGACTGTGTAAGGCTTTGTGCCTAGATCTACTCGGGGAAGGAGGATTTGGTGAAGTGTGCACATATCTCAAGTCCTATGCGGAGTATTTTTGCGTCTCTGTGCATGTAAGAAGATTGAAGAAGATAATAAAGAAGAAGAAGAGTTAGTGGACGTAGCCCCGCACTGGGGGTGAACCACGCATATCCTGTGTTGCGATTGCTTTGTGCATTATAGTTGTTATGTTATTGATGTGACTTATGCTTAGTGTTGTTATCTTTATCTTATCTTCATCTGATATGGTAGCTTAGTGCTTAATGATATGAATGATTGCTAGATTTAATCTATTCTTATGTGCTAAGTGATTGGATGTGATAGATCTTGATTGAATACTGTGTTGCTCTGTAATTAGAGTTTTATTTGCAATGTGAATAAAATTGAAATACTAATGAATGATAACTACTAAGTTCTTTGTTAGAGTGTTGTAATCACAGATCTGTGTCCTAGCCAGGTTGCAGACACCTGAGTCCTACAACTAAACTAAAACAGAGGGATACCAGAGCTTCTGCAATGATCACACAATGAAAGCCGAAAGAAATCCTGCTGCAACTTTTGAATTGCTCGAGGCTATGACCAAGATAATGAGGCTGAGCATTTTGGTCAACAATATTTTGTTCAAACTGAATTATGTTTTGCATATTAGGTGAACAAGCTCAACAACAATTTTATTTCTTTTTTTGTGGGATTTGTAAAGCTTCATCAAATTGTCATCTAGTCTATATCTAGATTAGTTTTTAAGGAAGATTACATCATAGGCATTACAAATATTCGTATGAAGATTTCTCTCCTTGAAAATAACTATTTGATATCTAATATCCTATTTGATAATTCAAATTGTTTATAACTAGGATTTCTTTCAAGTACCATGTTATTATTTCTTAATGATATTTGAGAATGAGAAATCCATGTGTGAGTGGACAAATTGAATACTCATACATATTTCGTTCTTTATTTACATGTTACCATCTGATTTAAATTGTCTGTCATTTACTTAGCCAGTGAGATGTTTATTTTCCTTTTACATTGAGGCTTATATCTTTATTGTATCCTTGATCCAACATTCAACCATTTCTAAATCCTATTCAAAACGTTTATAAAATACCATTGCAATAACTTGATGATTCTCTAGCTTGCCCTAACTTTAGGGACTAATAGACACAATACCATGGGCTACCCAAAAAACATGGACCTGAAAACCCACGTGCTTTGACCTAAAAAAATAATTAACTCATTAAGTCTTTCACCAAGTCAAGGTTAACCCAAGGCACATGCCCCCCCCCATATTCAATCTACCTATTTCATAGGTGACATATAAACGAGGCGTACACATGCCTATCCAGGTCTCATAGACATATGCCCATTTACATGCAATCAATAATTTTTTACAACTCCAGAGTAAATACATTATTTTTCTTCTTTCACAATGGTGACCCAACCATCACTGCCCCACAACTTCTTAGTGAACACGGGTGGTGAGACAGAACAGATAGACAAAACTTCAACAACCATACATGAACTTGAACTTTCAACATTAACACAAAATACAACACCTACGATAGTGTAATAAAACTCGTCCTAGGCCGATCCACTCCACTCGGCTAACCTGTTCTGCTATCCAACGATCAAACTCTCTTCTCCTTGGCTCTCTCATTCTTCAACTCTGCGATTTGATACCACTTGTTAGGCAATGGAAGCATAAACTTAACAAGATTTAATGGCAAAACAAAGAAAACCAAGAACAAACAGAACAATTGACACACTGATTTATGTGGAAACCCAATAGATGAAAAACTACAGGGAAATGGTAATCAATATGCTTATTATTAGGGAGAATTACAATAGCCAATCACAAGCCTACAACCATCCCCTCTTCTCTTCAGACACATTGTGCTACACTACATTGCTCATTGCACACTTCACCTCTATGGGTATCTAGTATATGTAGCATCTATCAAACATTTAGACAAACTTATTACAATATGATCCACCAGTTACACAAATTAATTGGAACTTTTTCAACAATTACATATATCTATATCTTAAATCTTAGATAACCCACTAAATATATCTGCTGAATATAGATTGGATTGCATGCTCAAATAATCCAGTAAATATATCTGCAGAATATAGATTGGATTGCATGCTCATCCCATAAATTTTGAGAACTCAATAGGTACACGCTGCTCAATGAATCTGCAGATGATAAACCCCTTACACCACCAATCTAATTCAATAGGCTGCTAGGATTCTCCAATAATCTCTATAACAATAATAAGAAAAAGTCTGATATATCTGCAGAGGATAGATCCGTAATCCATGGTTTTGAATTACTGGAAGAAAAAAGTGGGTGCTTATGCTAATCTCTATAAATACAATAAATACATTTATGATATGCTGGTAATTTATACCAAAGGAAAGAAGATATGTTCATTAAAGAGGCACTTCAATTATCATGAAAATCTCCAATACAAACAAATATCAGAAGATAATTTATACTATAAATACATTTATGATATGCTGGTAATTTATACTAAAGGAAAGAAGATATGTTCATTAAAGAGGCACTTCAATGAAAATCTCAAATACAAACAAATATCAGAAATAGCACATAAAAATATGATAGATATACAAATCTTCATAGATGATGGATCATTGTATGAAT
>CBVK0100852992.1:0-10481 GCA_900067695.1 Picea abies
GTTGGATGAACTTTATTAATCTTGCCTTTAAATCGGGTTTCGGCATTTCGACATCCCTGTACCCAAGTGTCTCGACACTTCATGTCACGATCTCCGAAGCTCCGAAATGGAGCTTATCTGGACTGACTCCTTCCCTTTCTCATGAACAAGGGCTGTGACCACAGTCTTATGCATAAGGCGCTTTCGCAATTTCGTATATCATGAATTCGACATTCCTGATGTTCAATGTTCTTGTCACTTACAAATCCCGATCCACGAAATTCCGTAAAGAAGTCGAATCAACGATCCAGATCATATTTTGATCTGATGGTTGCAATTACATCGTGATTTCACATATCATGATTTCGTAATTCATGTTGCATCATTTCTTTTGCCTCTCCATGTCGTGATTCGCAAAACTTCGATAAGAAGTTGGATCAACGGTCCAGATTCAATCTTGACTCAACGACTGCGATCAAGTCGCGATTTCGCATATCGCGAAATCGGGATTCCTGATGTTAATAACCTTTGACATGTTCAACACTCGATCCGCGAAATTTCGACACAGGCTGTAATCAATGGTCCAGATTCAATCTTGACTCAACGGCTGTGATCAAGTCACGATTTCACATATCGTGAAATCGGGATTCCTGATGTTAATAACCTTTGACATGTTCAACACTCGATCTGTGAAATTCCGACACGGGCTGTAATCAACGGTCCATATCTGAGCTTGATTCAATGACTGCGATTGAATCACAATTCCGCATATCGCAAAATCGACATTCTTGTTGCATTGTTTCTTTGACATCTCCAACACGCGATCCTCGAAACCCCGACATGGAATGGAATCAATGGTCTAGATTCCACCTTGATCTGATGGCTTAGATTAAGTCGCGATTTCACATATCGCAATTACGCCCGCTTCTCCTTGTACCTTAAAGGACGTGTGGGTTCTTCTTGATCCAACGATGATCGGATCCTGCGCTTGGATCTAACGCCTGAGATCTGTCCTCATCTTCAACAATCTCTTCTTGTCTACATTCATATCTGACGACCCTCGTTCTTTTGGGAATTTTGAATAGATCCAACGATCAGAAATGCTTCTCAAGCTTTACGGGCCTTCGATCATTCGATCAACCTGAACTTATCTTCTGTTTGCCTGTCTGTTACAAAATTCTTGTACCTTTTCCATCAATCCTCTGTACATTCTTCCTATACTTATGTTACTTGCCATCAATGACAAGCATTCGATGTCTGTTAAATATTTTCCATTCGCTGTCTGTTAAATATTTGCCAACAAGCATTTAATGACATTCACAATAATGCAGGGAAGTTAGCAATAGAACATTCAACATCAGCCACAGATATGAGATACACAGAGATAGATATTTCCTAAGGAAACCCATACAGGGTAAAAACCTCTTATTCTTTATATGATAAGTAATATTTACATTCTTTACATTATCATACATATGAGCACCAACTCATATTGATACTACAACCTCTATTTTGCAAGCTACTACTTGCTGAGAGCACCAACTCTCTGGCTTCTCTAGCACCAACCAGAAGGAAGCACCAACTCCCTGGTTTCTGTAGCACCAACTAGAAGGAAGCACCAACTTCCCGGTTTCTTTAGCACCAACTAAAAGGAAGCACCAACTCCCTGGTTTCTCTAGCACCAACTAGAAGGAAGCTACAACTCCCTGTGTTCAAGCACCCAGTTGAACCTCTGAGGACAACAATCCTCCCTAGCACATCCCTACCACCCTGAAATATAAATCTTTGCTATTATGACTTATTACAGTGATATAAAGTTCTTCAATGGCTTACCGGTCTCATCATTGTTCTACTACACTGCGTTGCTCTGTCTGCATCAGTGTCTTCTGGACTCTCCTTGCGCTTTCTATTCTTTTTCCTTTTATGCTCTCTGCGCCATGTCCCTTCAATGCACCATTCCCCTTCTATGCATTTATGCTGCTTCGCTCTGCCTCCTTCTTCACACCTCAATCACCCCCAACAACAACCCCCATTTCTTCTTTGTTCAACATTCTTATAGTCTTTGTCCACCTTGTGCATGCAATCTAACCATGCTTCTGCATGCTCTCTCATGTCGAGTACTCTACCTGTTCATCATGGCAACTCTTCAACTTCTCTGGCAGTTAGATCCATTTGTCAATTGCCTCTATGAACAGTCTTCATTCCACTGGAAGATTCCTAGAGACTCTTCAGCTCCTCTGATAATCATACAGAAGTCTCTTCGAGTCCGCTGGTAGAAACCATCAGCGGTTTCTAGCAGTTACACTGTGAACCTCCAAAGACTGCTTCAACAACTGAATCACCATTGATCGATTAACTGTGAAGAGAAACAGTAGCCCTTCGATCATACTTAAATTCACCTACACTATTGGATGGAGTTCATAGGGTCTTGTGTTTAATTCATATTCCCACTGGCTGTGACCGAGCACTAAATAGAGTTTTACTTTTGTGATCTCGCATCTCAACATTCCTGTAATAGAATATATCGACACTCCAAGTCACGATCGTCGAGACTCCAAGATGGAGCTTAGCACTGCTAGCTTCTTCCCCTCATGTGACCACTGGCTGTGACCATAGGCTGTCCCAAAAGGCACTTCGTGTTTCACGAACTTATGAACTTCATCGTTCCTGATCAACGATTGAGATCTCTAATGATCCGACGGTCCAGATCTCATCACGATCTCGCATATCGTGATTCTTGTGATGAAGAGTCTTGATGCTCCAAGTTGCGATCACCGAGACTTCGAGGTGGACCTTAACTCTGCTAGCTTCTTCTCTTCACGTGACCACCGACGATGACCACAGGCTGCGCCAAAAGGCACTTTGTGCTTTGCGAACTTATGAACTTCATTGAGCCTAATCAACGGTTGATATCTCTAATGATCCGATGGTCTAGATCTGATTGCAATCTCGCATATTGCGATTCCTGTGATGAACGGTCTTGATGCTCCAAGTTGCGAGCGCCAAGACTCTGAGATGGAGCTTAACACCACTAGCTCCTTCCTCTATCTTCCACAAATGTAACCACTGGCTATGACCACAGCCTTATTCAAAAATGCATTTCACACTTTTGCATGTCAGGTATTTTGTGATGAGTCCTCTCAACTCTCCATGTCACGAACTCCAAAATAGGGCTTGTCTTCTCTAGCTTCTCGACAATGTGACCACGAGATATTACCACTTGCCACTCAAACTAGCACTTCGCTCCTTTGACTTTCTAGTCAGCGAAACGATGATCTTTCTCCACGTGTCCTATGGATCCACTGGTCCACAACTATCCTTGATGGACAACCAGGATTCCTTCATAGTTTTGGAGGGTTGGATGACTCTTGATCTTATCCACCTTGCAACTTCACCATATCTAATGGTTTTTGTTCCTTCGTAATTACTCCAGATCTGACAGCCCAGATCTTATCGCGATTTCGCCACTTCACGAGCCTTCTTCATGCCTGATCAACGGTCCACAATCCTTGGTGATCTGACAATCCATATGTTTTTGTGATCTCGCATATCGTGAGTTTGAACCTCTTTCCTTTGGATTTCCCGATCTGCAAAACTTTGAAACAAAAACTTTGTCATTCACCACGTGTCCTTCTTGAATCAACTGTTAAGATTTTTATTGCAATTTTGCATACCACGAGTTTGAACCTCTTTCCTTTGGATTTCCCGATCTGCGAAACTCCGAAAACCTTTGTCATGCTTTGAATGTTTTCCTCCTTCTAAGATTACACTGTAGATCTTTCCATTCGATTGCTACTGTTCTTCCTTGCCTGCCTGTCTACTGATCTTCCTTGGCTACCTATTTGTCATTGTTGCTACTGTTCTTGCCATCATTGACAAGCACACTCTTTTATTCCACCATGGATGTTTTTTTGGGTGTGTGAGAGTGATTGTCCTCAAGATATACAAGATCGATACCCAACTTTCTATACTCATACCTCATCGGGAACATGCACTGAAAAACGACCAAGATCATCTTGCTTGGATATCATTGATCCATATTATTTTTGGGCACAAAATGAGAGAGGAAATGTAATAAAGAAATATATCAAGATATTGCAAGAGATCCAATAATGTAACCTAGATATATAAGATATATTTAAAAAGAGGAACATATATAGAATAATACATAATTTATATTAATGAGTGAAATGTACAGAACTATAAAATTACAGAGTGAAAGACTCGCTAGAATGGTGGCATCTTATCTTTGAGAAGAGATGTAACAACTATGCCCATTCGCAAGAATATGAACATAAATGGAAAATTCCTAAACATCCAAAAACCTATCCCCTGGAAGATGAAAAGACAAAAGGTTTGTGGCCCCAATGTGGAGATGAAGCTCTAAAAGTCATGTGGGCCGCGATGTGGTAAGTTGGTACAACAACTTCGCGGGGTCATAACTTTTCCATACGATCTCCATTTTAGGCGCATGATATCCCGTTGGAAAGGTCTAGCCGAGGAATACACATTATTCCATCAAACTCTGATTCTTCCTATAATTTTACTGTGGAAAGAAAAATGTTGTTTAGGGTGTCAAAACAGTCCTGGAAATTTAGGACTCAAAAATCTAGGAAATAGTTGCCAATGATGAAAACTACATGTGATCCAGTTGGAATATGTGGGTGGCCACCAATATACCTCTGGATCAATCCTTCCCCCTTAGCAATAAATGGTCTCCATTGTGTTGAGGACCCATGGGAGATCGAAAATAGTTTGTTGAATCTGAGCCTTCATGGGTTTCTTTCCTTGCTCGAGAAATTGCATTGCTTGGCTTGTGGAAGGCTGTCACAAACCTGATGTTGGAGGGATTGTACCTTTTTAACCAATACAACTGCATGAGATGAATGTGTGCAGAAGGAATCTTTGTTCTTTGCTTCAATATTTCTCACCTACTTCGAATGAATAGAGGTGGCTTGAACCAAGGTCGTAGTGTTCATAGTGTCCTTCGTCTCACTTCCTTTATGAATAGAAAATAAGCTAAAATTCTTCGTATGAGAGACAACTTTGTTTCACTATTGTGTCAAAACAATAGTCAAAATTACCTATGGCATCTTATAGAGATGATCCCTGAGAGTAACAATGACACTACAGGGTAGAGACTCATAAAATGCATGGTGCTTCCACATATATGGTTGGCCCAAAATAACATCACATACATCCAGTAGAGAAACATCACACAATACCTCATCCTTGAAGGGCTTGATGCCATAGTACAAGCGGTATTGTTGGTTGACATGAAGATCATGTCCCTAGCGAAGCCACCGATGTTGTATGGCTATGGGTGTGGTGTTGTTGGAAATTCCAAATGTTTGATGACCTATGCTGAGATGAGTTTCTTTTGGCTTCTTCTATAAACAATGAAATGAAACAGGATCCCCTTCACCCACATATGTGAATGGAAGAGGCGCTCCCCCTCTTCAATATCTGCTGGTGGTTTTGGTTGGATTGTTGTGGTTGAAATAGTGGAAGTGGGGTCTGCTTGACGACCTTTGTTGAGATAAGTTTCTTTTGGCTTTTGTTATGAACAGTGAAATGCAATGGGACCCCCTTCACCCACATTTGTGAATGTAAGAGGTGCTCCCTCTCTTCAGGATCTATTGGTGCTTCTAGTTGGATTGTTGTGGTTGTTACAGTGTTAGTGGGGTCTATGTTGATGATTTGTCTTGTTCCATTATATTCTGGGTTCAGATCATTTTATTTGAAAGTCAGATTGTACCAACAAATACCAACAGGTATGTGACCTATATATGTTGCAACTCATGTATGTACGTGCCTTGTCTATATTGGAGCCTGCATATGTACACAACATGTCTATACTGTAGCATGTGTAAATTTTCAGAAAGATAGGTTTTTCCCCTCTTCGGAAACTCAGACTCTCTGTTGCCTCTGTCACATCAACCTGCAACCTATCACTGTGTCCTATTTGTAGTTGTTCCTTATGCATACATCATCTTACATATTCCTTAACCAAGTGCATCTATATCTCTCTAGTCATGTGCCATATATGTGTGTACAATCATGAGCAAGTGTAATAAATCTCACATGGACTAGGCATAAAACCCTCACTGATATGTAGCCTCAAACTTCACAAACAACTTAAAAACAACTTCACAACCAAAAACCCTTAACCATGTACCACAAAAATCCATCAACCATGTGCCAATAAATACAAGATATGTCACAACACTAACAATATGTACCAATGATAAATATCAAATATACCATCACAATATTTCTATAGATATTACTTATACAGTAATTTCCATACAACCAAAAGCCTCAGGGAAAATACTCAAACCCCCATAACCATATCTCATGTAGAAAACACTATCCAACTACTCATAAAAATAATACATACCTTTTGAACCTGTAGATAGATCTGTTGTACCTGATGACTGTAGACCTTCCTAGGATCTTTCTTTCAGACTCTGAGCACTTGGCACCCTCAACAACTCAATATTTCATGGTTTTTCCAACTATACACACCTTTTTATACTACCATCCTATGTACGTACATGACTTCTTCCACTACAACCCACATACACCTAAAAAACTAGGTTTTCTCAGTATTTCTGCAACTCCGAAAATTTCTCTGTCAACCCTTGTTGCTACCTCAGGCTTGCATAACTTCATATGTATCAATGAGTACCTACAATCAACCTTACACAATAATATATATTCAATGTGCTCAATAGATGCAAATATGAGACCCTTTCTCTCTTATTTATTCTCTCCAAGTAGCTTCCTCAAGGGGTTACCTTCTAACTAACTTTACCCAATTTCCTTATTTTAGGGATAACCCACTTCTAACCACTTGTCCACTTACAACCACTTTATCCACAAATAGTAAAATATCCACTTCTAGTTGCAACTAAATTATTTTTAATATTTTTTTATTGTAACAACTTAACCCATTATTAACTCCTAGTTTCACCCACTTTGAGTAGTCAACTTATTCTAGGAGTTTATAGAATAATTTGACTTATTTGACCTTCTAGGGGCTTCTAGATAAATCATGAGGGTTCTCCAACTTCACAAGGCTATAACTCTCTAACCGTTAGGAGTTATGTCGCGTTCCACATATCACCGAAAAAGGGATGCCATGTACTATCCATATAGAATAGTATTACCTACAAATATATTGATCTTCATACCATTATACATCAAACAGACTTGAGTCCCTTAACCATATTATTGGGGCTACTAGAATGTGCTACCAGACTTGCTTCAAGGGTTGACATCAATGACAACCAACCCAATTAATAAACAATCTCGCCATTTGGCATTGATGGAAACACTCTGATGCAACACTAAATTCATATTGCTAATGCTCCCCCTGTGACCATCGCTCCCCCTGGAAACATACCTTTTCTCTCTCTCTCTCCAAGCATGTAACTCTTTATCCATGCATTAGAGAAATTTCTCTCTCCAATCATCTAACTATCTATCCATGCATATGAGAAATCTCTCCCCCCTTTGACATCAATGGCAAAGGTAATTTCTTATCGGGGATGCTCCCCCTATTTGAAATGTCCCTGGGGTTGCTCCCCATGAAAAAACGCTCCCCAAACTCAACTGCACTCTTTATGGTGCTTCCTCATGTAAATCTAAGACATATAAGAATACCATTCAAAATTCATTGTGGGGCATAAATTATGCCAAGTTTCTGACAAAGATACTCAAAGGTTTCCCTTGGAAGCGATATTCTAAAGATGTCTGCAATTTATTATTTGGTCCCAACATACTCAACTAGAATGTACTTCTATGCAACCTGTTCCCATAGAAAGTGACGCTTTATTGAAATGATCTTTGTATTGGAGTGCATCACTGGATTCTTTGAGATACTGATGGTGCTTGTATTGTCACAATATATCGAAATTGCATCATCATACTCAACATGTATATCAGACAAAGTTTTTTTCATCCATAGAATGTGTGTACAACATGCCTGCAATATACTTTGCTTCAGCTATAGACAATTATATTGATGACTTTTTCTTGCTTAACCAAGATACCAAACACTCACCCAAGTAGAACATTGCTCCACTTGTACTTCTTCGATCATCAAAACAACCTTCCCAATCTGCATCTATGTAGGAAATAAGTGATAGATCCTTTCCTTTTGGATACCATAATCCAAAATATTTTGTACCCTTGGGATATCTGAATATCCTTTTTACTTCTAGAAAATTTGATTCCTTTGGTGCTGCTTGAAATCGTGCCACCTCTCCAACTGACTACATTACATATGGTCTGGATGTTGTCACATACTTAACTTGAAATTGGTTTGCATAGGAGTATTGAATGGTTTGCAATCTTCCATTCCGAACCTCTTTAACATTTCTATGATATACTTGGTTTGAGAAATAAAATTTCCTTGGTTGCTTTGACATATCTGAAGACCCAAAAAGAAGGATAGTTCTGTTATCTTTTTAGCTCGGGAGGTACTCCACATGTTTTGTCTTGTATGTGGATGTTACCTTAATATTTACACTATCAGGCACTTAACTTTGTAATAGCTTTTATAAAGTTGTTTAAGTGGTTCTTTTATTAAAGTGACTTTTTTAATAAAGTGTACCTTCTATTTTCAAAGTGACTTTATTTTCATAAAGCACTTATGTAATAAAGTGAAATTCACTTTAATTTTAAATGAGACATTTTGGAGGGAATGGATCATGACCCTTGATCTTGAAAAAGGCAAGATCTAATATTGGCCTTTGGATCTAGGGTTGGGGAAGGTGAAAAGACACTTTTGGGGGGGAAATGTCATTTTCAGATTATAAAAGAATGCATTGGGTAGTGTGCAAGACATGTTGAATGTTTGAGAAGACATTAGGAGGAGAGTTAGAGAGATTTTCAGAGTAATCTTGAGAGAGGAAAGTGAGCAGCAAAGAGGGCACGTTTTCCAAGGAAGAAAGGCACATTTCCCAAGAAAAAATTTATGTGAGTTTTTTAGGCCAAAATATTTTTCTGCTGTGGGAGGCTGTACTGTACGGACTTGTATAGTTCGTACAATTCCGTACAACCGTACCGATTTTGCACGAAAATCGAGGCAATTTTTGGCACAGTTTTCGAGGCAGTTTTCAGATTTTCGATGGTTGTTTTTGGGCCGTACGGAATAGTCCATACAACAGACTATGGACATGGAAAACAAATTCTGGAATAGGCCAGACAACGGTACAGTTTTGGCATGGAAAAAGAGGCAGATTTCTGTGGGACAAATTTGTTGTGAGGTGTTCTCCTTGCTTGGAAATGTTATTTTGCTGCTGATATTTACTTTTTGAAGCTGAATAATAGATCTCTCTCTCTCTCTCTCTCTCTCACGTTGGGTTTCCCCACATTAGGGTTTTCCCTGGCATTTGCCTAAATTTCTACGTGTTATGGGTTGTTTTCCACTGTGTATTTCCGCTGCATATTTTTCTTAGCAATGTGTATTTCTGCTTATGGTAATTTCTGAATGTGGGTTTTATGCATTTATGAAATTTATGAGCACAGTTATCTCTAGGTTTCTAAGTGTTTGACAAAATATTAGCTTGCTGATTTTTGTCATTAAAAATCTACATGGTATCAGAGCTTGGGCTCTGAGTGACAGTGGGCAGTTTGATATTTGGGCAAAAGGGTGTGATTGTTTTCCTTGAGTTGTGATAGGGAATATGGCTGCAAGCATTAGATATGAGGACCGGTTGGATGGCATTTCCAACTACTTGTAGTGGAAGGTTCGTTTGTCAGCCGTTCTGAAGGAGAACAAGATCTATAGCTATTTCAACTCTGTTGTAGCAGCTCCCACAATAGATCTTGTTGCTTTGGACTTGCATGAGGTCAAGGAAGCCAAAGCCCAGAGGATTATTCTGGATGGGGTGAAGGATCACCTTATCCCACACTTGGCTGAGAAAAAGACTGCCAAGGAGATGTGGGATGCACTTAAAAATGTATTCGAGGTGAAGAACGAGAACTGAAAGATGGCCTTGAGGGCTAAGTTGTGTGACACCAAGATGGGTAAGGAGGAGAGTGTCTCTTCTTATCTTACCTGGGTGGCTCAAGTTAAATATGAGTTGGCAGCTGTTGGAGAGGTCATTTAAGATTTTGAGTTGGTGAGGATAGCCTTAAACGGCTTCACCAAAGATTGGTAAGTCTTCGTGAAGTGTGTGGTGGGCCATGAGCATCTACTAGATTGGAGAACACTGTGGGATTATTTCACTCAGGAGGAGATCCGAGAAATATCTTAGAGCAGTGATCAGAAGACAGACAAAGCTGATGAGAATGTTGCTCTTGTGGCAAAGAGCAAGAAGAAAGGAAGTTCTGGAAGGGACTTGAGTAAAGTCAGATGCTATTGTTGTAACAAGTTGGGGCACCTTGCCTCTCATTGTCCTGAGAGGAAGAAGAAGAAGAAGGAATCAGACGAGCCTGAGACAGTTGCTACAACAACCATAGAGGACTTTGCTTCAAAGTTCGATAGGGAA
>CBVK0100852993.1:0-10481 GCA_900067695.1 Picea abies
TCTCACGCCATAACCTTATCATCATGATTCCCTATTTGTAAGACCTTTGGACATTATGTCTTAATTAGTACGAAAGAATCCTTCACTTCTCCCTTACTCAAAGTTTGATCCCTCACTTGAGTTGCCTTGGATTTGCAATGTTCCCATTGTGTGATAAAGGTGATTAACCATAACATCTAATACACCCTAAGGCATAGATCACATGCAAAGGTCTATCTTAACTCAATAACATAACCTATGTTGCATAGGTACAAGACGGAATGGGTAGGTACAGATATGTATTGGTACGATAAGAATGAAAACTTTTTAAATGACAAGTACGAGGTATGGTGAGTTTCCTTCGTAAATGAGAAGGTTATCAACATATGATTACAAGTACGTCCTAGTGGTATAGAATTACCCATACAGCTATGGGCTGAACATATCAAGAGGTAGCTATCATTTTATACCAACTACGTTGACTCATGTTTAGAATGGGCCCTGTTATAACCATCCATGTAAACTAATTAACCACTATAAGGTTTTATTGAGCTATCGTTCATAATATTAAGCATGCATAATATAAACATTGCTACAGAAAACATTAGTGAATAGACAACATACAACAACACAAATATAACATACAATAGCCATCAAAATTGTATATATAGAAATTATCGTTCACATACCATCACAATATGCCATAGGCAACACTCTCCAACGCTTCTTATTAAATAAACAAGGGGACAAAACAAACCCCTTAAAAAGGTGAAGAGCGCTGAAATGCAAAACAAAAATATTATACTAGTTGTTAGAACAGACAAAGAGATAGCTATATTATACATGTTGTTAGAACAGATAAAGAAATGGCTACCTTTCTGTATCACCTAGGAAAAAGTATCAGTTAGGTTGGTTCGTGTGATTAGAATGAGCACTCTTGTGACCATCATGTCAATAATGCATTTCTAATATAGCTAACCACCGTAGGGTTATGGTTCATGACATCAAGCATGGGTAATATAAGCATGGCTGCATAAAACACTAGTGAATAAAGAATTTTGCCACATCACATAACACATAACATCACATAGCCATCAAAAAGACATGAGATGCAGATCATCATCATATACCATCACAATAAGATGCAGATCATCATCATATACCATCAAATTATACCAGAGGCAATAATGTTTGACAATTCAATAACACATAACATGACATACCCATCAAAAAGACATTAGATGCATATCATCACAATAAACCATAGGCAATAGTGTTTGACAATTCAATAAAGTAAACTACTGGCCACACAAACACCCACACTAGTCCGTTAAAAAGATAAAGAGAACTGAAATGCAAAAATAAAACATTACATAATAGTTCTATAATGTGCAGTCAGTGTTGATGTACAATGTAGAAAGACATAACCAAAGGTTGCTATCAGGTTAGAAGAGATGGGGTGAAGTCCCACAATTGCCCATTAGTCCCAAAAACAATGCAATGTGAGCCAAAATTGAGCATAACGATAAGGACTTCAACCTTACTGCAGGTCAGTGTCTCAAAAGAGAAGAAATATAGGTCTCTTCATTTCCTTCCATTCTGCAATACATGTCGAAATATGTAGGTCACATTATAGAAAGGCTGAGAATTCCCTTTGTATAAGAGATTGCTACAGCAAAAAGGAGGGTGGTTCCCCTTCCAAGTGAGTTGTCAGTGAAATGAGGCGCACAATAGTGAGAATAATGTGTCACACTGACAATGGCATACTTCTCTAAGTTGCCACAATGTGAAATAAATGTAGAGATGTGCAAAACAAATAAAGATTGACGATGAGAAGAGGAAAGGAGGGCGGTTCACTTTCCAAGGGACTTTACAGTAAAATGAAGCCCACAATAGTAAGAATAATGTATCACATTGACAATGACATACTCTAAGTTACCGCAATGCGAAATAAATGTAGAGATGTGCGAAGAAAATAAAGGGAAATGATGAGAATGAAGAAAAGAGAGGAAAATATGGGTATTTAAACTCAAATGGCACTACAGAACATCCTTAGCTCAGCATCCTTGGGTGTTTTCCAAGCCGGCCTCATTCTAACCTTATGTTGAATTTTAATGTTGGTTAGCTCAAGCATGTAGTTTATTTCAATTTAGCATTAAATTGAACCATAACCACTGCAGCAACAATACTCTAACTGCAGTAAACCAAGATCACAAGAAGAATAACCATGCACAAGACAACATAATTTATCCTGAGAAAACCCTTCTCAATCAAGGGAAAACCCAGCAATCCTTTTCTATATTGCCAAGAGAAGATCCTCCACACCACAAACCCTAGAGCACACAAGAGGGTGCTTCTATGACTGAGAAAGCTAGCACCTAAGAGAAGTGCGCACTTCAGATTTCATACCTCCAACTTCAGACCATGCGTTGAGTGTAAGTGAGAGAGATATGTTCCACAATGGGGATCTATCTCTTATTTATACAAGACTTAACTCAACGAATAGACATGTCACTTGACACAATAGGGCCGACCTGTACAACTACATAATATAATTAATCTTTGACACAATACTAATTATCTTTACATGGTGGGGTCAACTTGTACCCTTTACAACACAAATTAGGGTTTTACCAAAGTCTTACTCTCTGACAATATAGCAAGGGATCTCACACATCCTCTAGTGATCTGCCACTAGGGACACGTCCACCTGTGCTCAACCACAGGGACGTCACTCTCAACAAATCAACTCAACTAAGTCCATAGGAGTACCATCTAGAGGGCCATCTCAAGTCGACTCAACTAAGTCCATAGGAGTCTGACAGGAGACCATCTCAAGTCGTCTCAACTCAGTCCAGAGGAGCACGACAAGAGACCACACGTCATCTCAACTCAGTCCAGAGAAGTATGACACACCCATCACATGGGCTCTCTCACAGATCGTCTCAACTCAGTCCAGAGGAGAACGACCTGGAGAATGTCTCATGAAGCTGCAATCAACAACACCTTATTGATGCAATTTGTCTGCATAGGTTAGGTCCACCAACATCCAAGATAAGGTTGTGAAATAAACGTACAGATGTGCAAAGCAAATAAAGATTGATGATGACAATGAGGAAGATATGGGGTATTTAAACTCAACTAGGACTACATACCATCGCAGCTCAATCTCTTTGGGAGTTTTCCAAGGCCTCATTTTAACCCTATTGATGTCATTTGTCTCCTTAAGTTGGGCCCAACGACATCTAAGATGAGGGCCAGTGCCTTTGAAAGGGATTCTACAATTTTACTTACATTTATCGTTGATCAACTATGTTTAGTGAAAAGTAACATCAAATAGTTCGAGCATTGTGATATGAACACTCTAGAAAAACACTGATAGGCCATTGATATTTTAAATTGACCTATCCTTCTAGGTAAATATCTCATGGATCCGAACTTAAAAACCTGAAAACAAATTAAACCACATGTTTGATGAAGAACATCATTCTTGAAAGCCAAGAAGAATCAAACAGCACTGTGATGGATTATGCTCTTTAAAATAACAAGGTATTGAAAGGAGATGCATATGCATGTCATTGTGATTCATGGGCAGCCCTACTGTCCAGGAAAGGGTATCAATGATTGAAAATTATGCATAATACAAAACACTTTCACACCCACGACACTGAAAACTCTTCCTATTTCTCTAATTCACAAATACTAAATTTAAAAAGATTAGAGAAATTTTATTGTTGGGAATGAAGAGAAAAAAGAACATCTAATCCTCACAATTTCATAAGTATTAATTGTTCATACACAAAAGCATTCCTCCCATGATCAAGATGATATGAATTATTTCTAAAAATTGTGTTGAAATGCTAAATTAGAGAATTTAAAACAGAATACTCTTAATGTACACACAAATTGATTTTTAATGTATACTCATGGATGCCACTACATATTCCAATTAAATTTTAGTTTTAAAGTGCTGAGGAAGAGTATTTCAGTTTTAATAGCATTGAGGAAGAGGATATAAGATCTATTGTATAAACCCTCCGCTCTTTTATTTTGCTGAGGTAAATATTGTTCATGTGTTTCTTTAAAAACGATTTCGGCACCAATTAACAATAGGCCTAATTAACAAATATAATTTATTCAACACTCCTTTTGAAGTTACAATATTTCAACACTCCCCCTTAACAAGAAGGGTATTCTATTGACAACATCAATAACAACTTACTGGACTCAATACAATATGAAGAGGAGGAGACATCGTCATCAACATCTGGAAGACTATATGTCATATCTATAAATCATCGAAAGTTTTTCTCATCATCAACAATAGTAGAAACCGAGCATCGTCATCATCTGCAGCGTGGAGGTGGAGTAACATCACCATCATCAACAACACGAAGCTGGAACATCAACATCATCAACAACATGAAGTTGGAACATCAACATCAACAGCACGAAGTTGGAATAACATCATCATCATCAACAGCATGAAGCTGGAACATCAACATCATCAACAACATGAAGCTGGAACATCACAATCAACAACACGAAGCTAGAACAACAACATCAATAGCAACAGAATGAGATAGGAGCATCAACAACAACAACAATAACAGTGGGCACTCCAACAGACCATCCATCCGAACCTTACGGGATCTGTCCAGGGATAATAAAACCTCCTAGGATATAAATCCTAACGAGCTGCCACACTACTGACCACATCAAGTATATACATACATAGGCACGCCAACAGACCGTTCATCCGGACCTAACGGGATCTGTCCAGGGATGATCAATCCCCTAGGATATAAATCCTAACGAGCTTCCCTACTGGTGGTTAGGATACCATAGTATCATCAGCATCACTCCCCCTTTCGAGGGAAGTCCTTTCGCAGTACACCAAGCTTGTCTCGGAAGTACTCAACTTCACACGAGACAGAGGCTTAGTCAACACATATGCTACCTGCTCATCTGTACCAACATACTGGAGCTTCATGGCTCCCTTCTGTATCAAGTCACAAATGTAGTTGTACCGGATCTCAATGTGCTTCTTCTTATCGTAAAACATTGGGTTCTCTATCATCTTTATGCAACTCTGGTTATCACAAAAGATCACAGTAGCATCCATCTCTAGGTCAAATAGACTTGTCAACAACTTCTGAAGCCATATGGCTTCACAACTGGCGAAGCATGCTGCAATGTACTCTGCTTCTGCCATAATGAGAGCAATAATGGATTGCTTCCTGCTTTTCCACGAAGTCATGGTTGACCCCAAACTGAAGCAACATGTTGAAGTGTTTTTTTTCTGTCTAAAGCACTTCCAGCCCAATCTGAATCAATATAGCCATACAATATGAAGTCGCAATCTCCAGTATAACAGAGGTCATAGTCCAATGTACCCTTAAGGTATCTCATCACATGCTTTACAACTACAAGGTGAACACGCCTGGGTTCCACCAGATACTGACTCAAGGTGTTCACAGCAAAGCATATATCTGGTCTGGTATTCGTCAGATACATCAACGAACCAATCATTTGTATGTATAGAGTATCATCAACTATTTGTAACGAAGTATCAACCAATAACTTCAGATTCGTCTCCATAGGAGTGGACATGGATTTACAGTCAATCATGTCGAATCTCTTCAGAATTTCCACAACATACTTTCGTTGATTAAGAAAAATCTCTTATGGACTCTGTCGTACTTCAAGACCTAAGAAATAGTGCATCGCACCTAGGTCCTTCATTTCAAATTCAATGGCAAGCTTCTTCTTGCAATATGTGATGAGTTTTTCTTCATCTATCAAGAATAAGTCATCCACATATAGCAGCAATATAACTGGTCCATCATTCTCAATCTTGAAGTAAAGGTTGGGATCAACTTTACTCTTGGTAAAGCCCAAGCTCATCAGAAAACTATCAATCCTGCCATTTGCAAACATGAGTCTTCATGTCCTGTACTTAGAAACCAAATTTTCAACCAAATTTTCACATCACATTGTACCAACCTAGTACACTTGCTCAGCTGAAACTCAATCTGCGTAATCATGTGTTGGTTCTATGTGCTTTCTGCAAAGCACTATCTATCTCACTGCTTGAGAGTATGTCCCATAATCTCTCTGCAATTGTTCCTTTAGGAACCGGGACTCTGCACCTGCAACTGTTATTTCTGAAGTTGCGAATGACTACTTTATTCTCACTGTAGTTGTTGAACTCTGAGAGTAGCTCCTTTATTCTATCATGGCAACAACTTCATCTGAGAGTGGTTGATACTAAAGGTAACTTTTCTTCTTTCATGGAGATAACTCAATCTCAAATACAGGGACTGCTCCCTCTAAATCTCATACTGTATCGGAATCATGGTTGTTCTAACTGTCTTCACAAACACTAGAACTATTTCTTCGATTACTAGAGCAAGTTTCTCGTCATAGTCTTCTCCCTCTTGCTGGGAGAATCCTCTGGACACAAATCAGGCTTTGTACATCTCTATACTGTTATCTGCAACATGCTTGATCTGTTAGATCAATATTGGAAGTCACCACTCACTTCCCTTCTAGTCTCAAGGAAAAATCCATATATGAGTCCTTCTGACTGGCTTCCTCCTCTGTCACTGAAACAAGGGAATCTTCCTAGGAGATTTCACATCTCCTAGAAGTCTTTGAAGCTACGATCTAGTTTTCTCAACTCATGGCATTTGTCTGTCCGTCCTGGAAGACGTCTCTTTTTCCCATCTAATCCTCTTTAAGATGAGGCTCACTCTGAGTCTCCATGCTTCCTTTGAAGCTTGATTCCCTCTAAGTCTATATAATCTTCGGAGCCATCTACTCCCTCTAATATGGCACATCAATGCTATATGTCTTTGCATCTTGCTAAGTGTCATGGGCCCATGCTGGTCTCTTTCTGGTTATTGCACTGATTCTGGGTAGGCCCTTCTGGCTCTACTAACTCTTCTTGATGATCTGAAGAGTGATTAACTGCACCAAAGGGATTTGTTCGGTCATCTTTGGAGCCTTCTGCTCCTCATGATCTGTCTCCATATGAGATGTTTTGTATCTAGCAAAAATAGCTTCTTCTTCTTCTTCGGTACATGGATGTATACGGTCATATATACAACTTGGATAGTCTGCTCCATGTCTCATCTAATATGTTGCCTCCTGCAGCCGTAACTATAGCTCCCTCGGGGTTATCACCTGTGACCTGCCCGGAACAAGAGCAACAAGGGAGAAACAATAGATAAGAAGAATACTCTTTATAGAAATAATAAAAACAATAGTGAGTACGATCGTCACAGTAGCTCCTTCAGAGCTATCACTTGTGACCTGCCTGAAACAAAGGTAAAAAGTAAGAAATACAATAATAAGGAATGAGAGAAACACTCTTCTAGTGTTGTGATCAATCATTCCTCCATGGTAACCTAGAAACAAAACAAGAAGTTTCTCCTAGAGGAGATGTTAGTTATATCTAGTAAATGATTACAGTAAGCATTTATCTAAATAGTGCTCACATGTTATCAAGTATTCAATAATAAAACTTTTCAAAGATTGCTATCACAACTATAGTGCTTAGCAGTTATGAAACTTGATATGTGTAAATTTGAATCTTATCAATTTAATCAATCAAACCTGGAACCTGGAGTCTTGTCCTCAAGAATGAGTGTGTTGCTTTTCTTTCGACTCTCCTTCACTCAAGATGACAAGTATTTTCTTCAACCTGTCCTTTATACTAAGATAATATGCTTTCTTGACAGAAAACTGGGTTAGAGAATAAAGCCTGTAATCTCAACTTTAATCAATCTAATACTTTGACTTTAATTTTGACCAATGATTAGTATGATAGTCATAATTTCAACAAATCAAAATACAACCTAGATGTTCATAAGATCACAATAATGTCATAACAAATAGAGGCATATCAAATTAATCAAACCTGGGGTGCATTGTTCCTCTGAATGTGTTGGATTTGAGATCCTTATGGATCTACGATCATTGTTTAGAGAAAAGATCCTTTCTCCTACAAATACCCTTTAGAATAATGATACAGTTTGAACATGTGTAAGTACATACCTCTGATAGTATCGGCAGGTAGTGGCACCATCCGGCATCGGCGACAAGCAATAACGGACCTTTAAAACTTCAAATGTGCTTCAACTTGTAACTTAAAGTTAGTTGGAGATTTGCTAGGGTAAGGCACATTAGGACAATAAAAATGAGTCCCAACACTTCACAAAAACTTTCACTGCAACTGGTGTTGCAACTGGAATGAAGGAACTGGCACGAAGGAACTGGCACTACAACTGCAATCGGTACTTCAACTACAACTGCAATTGCAACTTAGGGTTTTATGAGGAAACCCTAATTTTTCAAACTTCAAATTTTGGAATTTTGATCTAGGGATTGGATGTGCCCTCCTAGGGAGAGCTCCTAGATGTGGTTACTTCCACCAATGTCCTCCTTAAACAGGGAAAACATCACACTTGGGGTTTATGCAGAAACCCTAATTCTGCAGCAACTACAATATTGAAAACTAGATTTTGGAGAGGGTGCATTGAGGCTAGTCACTTTTTATAAAATGTGACTTGGTCTCTTTTAGACCTACTATGATACCATGTTGATGTTTTACTTATACAGCTAGCAATTACGGTTCTTTATTATTACAATCATTTAGCACATTAGTTGTATAAATAAAATCACTGAAAGAGAGACGGTCACAGAAACAATAGAGACACGCAGATTGTCCTGGGAAACCCTCATGGGGAAGAAAACCCAGCAAAAACTTCCTCAATATAGATAGACCAAAAACAAAGCAGAAGATCCTCGTCTACTCCTTCACTAGGAAAGAGTAGCGCACCACTTAACCAAAAGATACCAAGAGATAGACCAAAACCCTCCTTGGCGTCACCCCCAATTGCAACAACTACTCCTCCAAGACTTGCGCACTTTTTCCTCTTGTTGCCGAGCACATGAGTGAGTGTACAAATGAGGCATTGGACTCCCTTATAAAATAGTGTTCTAGCAAGCCTAAAATTAGGTCTAGGCCGACTTGTCACTTTACCCTCTTAATTTACATTTAAATTGTCAAGGCACAATAGGGCCAACTTTTATGAAGGCACAATAGGGCCTAATTAACAAATATAATATAACAATATTATTCAACACTCCTTAGGTAGAATATTCTTCGAACTTACAATATTTCAACACTAACCAACTAAGCCAACCTGTTGATCTCAACCATGCGTGTGCTTGCTACAAGCATAACATATAACACCAAGATAATGAATATACCATAAACACAATGGTTATACTCACTTCTTGTAAAATTTAGCTCACCATGAAGAAATCAAACATCTTGTACCATTGTCTGCTCGAGCTTTAGGCCATACAATGACTTCTTGAGTTTGTAAACAAATCTTCTATTGCAATCCTGAACTAACCTTTTTGGTTGCTCCATATACATCTCCTTATCCAAAACTCCATGTAAAATTGTTTTAACATCTAGTTGCTCTAACTCAAGATCAAATAACACAACCAGTGATAACACAACATGAATAGAAGCAAGCTTAACAACTGGTGAAAACCTTTCATTGAAATCAACACCTTCCAAATACTTCAATGCTACCAGTCATGCTTTGTACCTTTCATATTTTACTATGTCTAATTTTATGAAAGGAGATTCATCAAACACTGCATCTCTGTCCATGATGATTTTGTGGGCGGTAGGATCCCACAATCTTCATCCCTTAACACCATCACCATAACCGACAAAGATCTGCTTGTTTGATCTGGGTCCTACTTAGAATGTTGATAAGAGTATAAGCATCACAACCCAAAAATTTCACATTTGAATCATCAGAAGATGACCTATTCACGCTTCTTCTGGAATCTTCCAGTCTTTTGCAACTGATGGTGACTGATTTACCAGATAGTGCAATCGCTTATGCCCGCAACTCTTGTTGCAACTTGGCATTACTGAACATGCCCCTTCGATCCCAGCTTCCTTGCAACAATTTCCAAATTCCAAAATGTGAACTGCCTCCATCATCTATTCTGAAACACACTTGATTGTCCTGCCATTACCCTTTTCACCACAAAGCTCTAAACACATCATCCTTTCTATAAAAATATAGACCCAGTGTTAGAATTAGGGTAAAGAAGCAAAACAGTAGTATCTTTTCAATTTCTAGACTCAAGAACTTTAACTAGGATACAGATCTAGAAGATCTGAAGTGAGACAGTAGTTCAGAATAGTAACTAGAGCTGATAAACAGAAATGGAAACTCAGATCTAAAGTTCAGAGGTTAACACAAGAACTTTACTACTAGAATAGTGAACAGATATAGATAAAAGTAGTATAGTGAATTAGATCTATAAAGCTTAACTCAAAACAGTACACAGATCTGCAGATCTAAAACCAATCTGATCATAAACAGTAAACCAACTAAGAAGGCAAATGTAAACTCAATATATAGCTTCAGATCTAATAGTTGATACACAAAACCAAATAGATC
>CBVK0100852994.1:0-10481 GCA_900067695.1 Picea abies
GTAATGGCTTCTAACCTTGTTGTTGGAAGGAATGATTGTTATCCTTCCCACTCAAGTTCAAGTGCAAGTAACGTGTTGAGCTCTTAATGAGTATATTATTGTAATGGCTTCTAACTTTGTTGTTGACCCACCTTGTGCCCTAAAGATTTTAAGTTTTATCCTGGATATCATCCTCTAAATGAGAAAAGGTACTTGAAATTTTTCCCAAAACATCTAAATGAAAGAAAGTACTTGAAAAATTTTCCCAAATTTTCCCCAAACATTTAAATGAAAGAATGTACTTCAGAAATTTTTCAAATATATTCTTTCATTTAGAAGTTTGGGGAAAATTTGTAAGTATTTTCTCTCACTTATAAGTTTGGGGAAAATTTATATATATATATATATAAGTCAATTGGGTTTTAGCTCAAGTAGTAGTTGGGAAGAATAATTATTATCCTCTTCAATGAAATTCAATTTCAGCAATAATTATGACTTTTAGCCCTATTGTAAATAAACTTTGCGAGCTAAAATCTATCCTCCCCCAAATTCAATTTCAGCAAATGACATATTGAGCTGCTCTTAACAAGTTTATTATTGTAATGACTTCTAACTCTGTTGTTAACCAAGCTTGTACCCTACTCAAAATACCATCTTTTAAATTTAAAAAAATACTTAAAAATTTTCTTAAACTTTATTTTATATATATATATATATATATATATATATATATATATATATTACATTGAACCATTTCCTAATTTAGGAATAGGAAATAAGCATGATGAGTTCCCCTCCCATCAAATCCGTCACCAGTCCAGTCCATTCCATGGACACCTATATCCCATCCCAGCAAATTTGTCACCAGTCCATTCCATGGACACCTATATCTCTTAATAGATCACTTCAATTTGCTTAAATCCTTAAAGAAGTTTGTCAAGACATACAGTAACTACCGCATAAATTCTTCAAGAAGTTTGTCAAATATTTTAAGAAGAGAGAGGGCATACTTTAGTCAAATTTAGCTAGACTCTCTTAAATCCTTACATAAGTTCGTCGGATACTTTAAAAGGAGAGAAAATATATACCTTGGTCAAATTTAGTTAGACCATCTTAGTCCTTAAAGAAGTTTGTCGGATATTAAGTAGTGATGTTTACTTGGATAAAATCTTTATTTAACTAGATGGCGGAAGCAGCCCTTGATGTATGAATACTATCCTCATTTTGGACATGTTTGTAACATGGTAACAAAATTCAGGAAAAATAAATAAATATTCAGATTTCTACTGATGTCATAAAACTCCAGGTAGTTTTAAAATAAATATTCAGATTTCTACTGATGCCATAAAACTCCACCATTTACAAAAATGATGACACAGATGAACTTTGAAGCCTAAAAAATTCAACCCTTTCTCATGATTACAAGTTTTACCTTCAGTGGTTGACACTGGGGATGAGTAGCAGCCAAATAAAGAGAAGAAAAGGTGCAAATCATTCTTCAATAGTTAGACAATTTGCAAGGTGACAAAGGAATAGAAAAGATTTCATAAGAAAAGCTCAAAAGTTATGAAGTCCGCATTCATAATTGGTTCTTAAGCATTATCTGTGTGATGTGCCTGAGCTTTTCTGACAGATTCCAAGTCTCCTTTCCAGGGCTGAAATTTCTGTTTACAAGCGTTTGACCTTGAACTAAAACTGAGAAGATATGAGAACTTACACAATAAAAGATATATAAAAAAAAATTGAAACATAAATCAATTGTTGAAATTCTAAATGTTAATTACTCAGCTTAATTTAGTAGATAATCTGCATCAGTGCACATTAGTTTCAAAATAAGTCCCTTTGGAATGTAAATTGTGTTGCTCAATCCGTCAGATTTCCATTCATGTTCAGATAAAATTCTTCCCATGATCTTCTAACAGAGATACTCTCTTTATTTCACATTGCATGTGGGCCGAAAAGCACAAATATCACAAGGCAACTTTTCAAATTAACAAATTCTTCTCCAGTATGATTTTCCGAAAAATCATACTGCATATTGTTCCCACCACAGAAATCTCTAAACAAAATTCTTCTCCATTGCTAGGCTAAGTATCTGATATAATGTTATATAGAATCCTCGTCACCGTCAACAGAAAGAGCAAAGGGACCAATAAGAACAGTAAAATTATCTGAACTGACCTTATCAACATACTTCATCCCAAAGTCACCTTCCTGTTATACATCAGATCATTAGACTGTTTGAAATTCTCAGTTTAAAACTTCTTTTCATTTTCATTCTGGAGTGAAAAACTTGAATTGGAAGGAAAAAATCAAAATTGAGAGGAGAGGTAACTAGATAAGCTGGCCTACCATCTTTCCAGTTGCAGTTCCCAGAGGACAAGCTGATGAATACTCAAAACTGGTCCCAGGAAGTAGCACTGGCTGCTCTCCAATAACCCCAATGCCCCTGAATAACAGAATCCAAATTTTGAGTATGACCAAAGCTACTCAATCAGAAAAATACAGAGAAAGCCTAACCATAAAATTCTACTTCCAACTATATTTGCAGGCAATAATTTTATTGTGCAAATTTCTGTTAACAATTAGTGAAAAAATCGATCAACTGACAGAAAAAAAGACCTATTTCTTTGACTGTTTTTTCCCTCAACAAATTTATACTATCCAAACTTTATTCACCAGAAAATTCTTTGTCATTTTCAGAAAACATTCCTTGACCTCACAAAGTTTGCAAATTTTGTCCATGTCCATGGCATACTACCGATTTTTTTGGTGAATTTCATCTAATGTTTCACCAAGTTTCCCATACAGGGACACGTAACCAAAGACGGCTCAAATTTCAGGGTAAGGCAGGGTACATCGGGGGTATACCCTAACATAGGGAACCCTGCCCCAAATATAGAAAATTATATACTTAATTGAAATTTAAATATAAAAAATATTAGAAATTTTGTATTCATGGTTAATGATTAATAACAAATATTGAATCACAAATAAGTTAAATTTTTAGAGACACACTGAAATTATCATTTATGAAAGCAATAACATCCCATAGGATTGAGAAATGGCTTTTCCAGCAATTTGCAGGTGGATTTTAATGTGAAATCAGCAAAAAATCACTTTTGTTACAGGTTTCCAGCCACCGTTCTAGTAAGAGATTCCCAAAATCCACTACTGTCGCAGATTTTACCCACAAGAAAGCTAAAAATTGATTTTAGAATGCTCTCCAACGTGTTCAATATCAAATCCAGTGAAAAAAGGCAATAAAACCTCTGCTGTTATGAGTTTTCAAGAGCTACCGACTACTGCTCAGAACCAGCAATATATCTTGAAAATGAATTTTTTGTTTTAGTTTCGAGTTTCTGTTAGGTTTTATTCCGTGTTTTTTCTTTTTTAATTCACTCTAAAAGATGCCCCAGCAGCGAGGATATCCAGAGGTATACTGGCTGACAAGGTACCTCTGAATATCTCCATTTGCAGGGAACAGGAAAAATTGAGATGGGGATGTATACGACTGTGTCCCCTGACACACCTGGCGTACCATGCACTTCTAGGACGTCCCCAACATCCATGGTACAGCGTGAGGACGTAACCCAGTGTATCACTGATTTCATAGCCTGCATTTGAAATGAGATCAAAAACTAGATTGTGACATTTCAAGCTTCAAATCTAAGTGATTTTGCTGCGGATTGAATCCTGTTTACCTGGGAATGTCTAGAGGTTTAAAGCAAGATTGTATTGTTTAGATTTACTTATGGAGGAAATAGTGGGCAAAACGTCTGATTGATTGTTTTACACTTTAGTTCTCCACAAACAAGTTAAGTCCAGTGTATTGCCATGAAGAAATTTAAATGCAAAATTCTAACAAAATTGCAAATGAATAGGACACCTTGCAAAAAAAGATGATCAGCATGACCTACCATATATGTTCAGTTTTTCCAACTGCCATCTGTAATTGCCCAATGCCTACGAAGCAGCTGAACCGGCCGATTACAACAATTGCTGATTCTTATACGATAAGCAAATAAATATTGCCCTTTAGAAGGTTGACTTCGTCCTTTCACATAGACACGCCTGACTTGTACTCTGATTCCCTGGCATGCAAGAAAACTTCTTCCTTCAGTGAACAGTTCAAGATTAATAGTTTTCAACATGCTCCAACCCCTTGACATCCAAAGATAAATACTTTGGTGAGCGACCTGAGACAGCTCCATATTCTCAATTAGGATTACTAATAAATGAGGAACAAAAGTATCCCTAAAGCACTTACAAGTGTAGTTGTATCACTGAAGCACTTAAGAAGTGCATCAGGAGCAATCAGCTCAAGCTCATTTCTGTATTTAGCAGCATCCTGTCAATAGTGTCATCATCAGCGCTAAGAAAATAGCTCTAACTTATCAAAAAAATTCATGTGGTGAAATAGCAAGGAAAGAAACTGTTGCCAGAAGAAAATTATATTTTCAAGAGCTTTTCCCGATTATGCATTTCTTTCTCGGAATAATTAGTTTTGGCCAATATTCCACACTGAATGGAAGCATGTCATTCCTTAAAATTATTCCAGATTCAATGACAAAGATATTCAACATCGTGTTTATTGCAGAAAGTGCAGGCCTCAACATGAACACAAAGCCAAGAAAATTACTTCAAACCTCTCCTCGGAAATAGCCTTTTTTAACAAACTCAGAAGGCGCAATGCAGGCTCCTGGAATTCCATCACCTTCAACGCATCTCGTATACGGGCAGCTTCTTTGTAATCCTGCACATAATATGGCTCTCAGCTAAAATTACTGGATGGAAGCAAAATTACTGTGGATGACGCCAACTGAAGGCTAAGATTCAAGGATAAGATACAGGCCCTTAGTTCTCCGTACTCAAATACTATTTAAGCTATTTCCCACAGATCTCCCTGCCAGAGGAAAATCTTCAGTATAACGTCCATTACCTCGCACACTACTGTAAGTCTATTGACAGTAAGCATCATCTTTGGCACTAAGGTAAATTTAAGCAAATAGAAGACATTATCTATCGTGCTAAGGTAAACTTCACTAACAGCAGGCGTAATTCCGCACACGAACAGTCCATGGAAAAGGCCCTCTTCTCAAGTGTATTACTCAAATTTACCACAAAATAACAATTGCAATGCTTTATTATGAAAATCTACCTGAACATCAATTTTGTGAGGTATGTATGGTTCTCTTCTTACAACTATTTACAAGAAATTGCCTCAACGCAATTCTCAAAGCAAAGACTAGATAAACAAGCCCTGAAAGGGCCTCTGCCCCATCATCCCCTGTCATTCTCAAAGCAAAGACTAGATAAACAAGCCCTGAAAGGGCCTCTGCCCCATCATCCCCTGTCATATTATTATGGAAATGCAGAACCCTAAGCCTCTCGACAGAGGGCAGAAGCTCACAGATGGCTCTAGCAGCCTCCACAGAGATACCATTGTTCATAAAATACAGTTCCTCCAACGTTTTCTGAGATTTCAATAGAGACCCGAATGCCCTAACACCCTTCTCACCCAGTGCATTGTCGGAAAGATTCAAGGACCTCAACTCACACCCTTGTAAAACAGATGAAAATATGGTCATTACCTCAAAGGCCTCGGCCTCGGATCTTCCTGCAATAAAATCTGAAAGATCAACATCATTCAGATTTCTCTTAACTTCAATCAAGACTCTCTCTGCAATACTAGCAGAATCGAGACCAAAGCGGCGTATGTCCGATCATAGAAAAATAAATAAAACTAGTAGTCGGCTGCCTTTTCAGTACAATTGGCTGACCACATTGTCAAATCTATTAATTGTAAATACATTGAATGACGTGAAACCTACAATAACACTTGAAAAATATTAACCAATCAAATGTTAGAAAAATATTTTTTTTTATTATTACAAAAAATACATATTTTGATTTCCTATGTTACACAGTTGATATAAAACAAAAATCTAAATTCAACCCTAAACTAATAGCCAGTCAATGATGAACTCATCGCTATTAGTCCCTGGCCTTGGTAAGGACTAACAAGAAAATTATTCAATTTATTTTTTTAAATGAAACAAGTTTGTTTTTTTAATGAAACGAGTTGGAGTTGGAGATTTAGTTTCTTCCAAATCCTTTTATTTTCCTATTGAAATTTATATTTATTAAGATAGGATTTCAAAATTTGGAATTAATAAATATCACATGCAATTTTGAAAATTTCTAATTTTAAGTCCTTAAAACAACCTTCTTTTTAAAAATTGATTTTAAATTAGTGATAAAAATACTCCAAAAATAAAATATTATTCAATTAGTTCTAGAGGAGAAACAAGGATTCTCGAAACTTTAAATGTTTTGAAATTTTTCATGAAATTATTTGGAGAAAATTATAAATTTTTATTGTTTAAATTGCATTTCTAAATGTATGAAAAAACTTTAGAACATTGAGATTATATAGATTTAACCACTCAAATTGAAAAAATTCTAGCCTAATCAAAAAGTAGAACTTAAACATACCATCATGAATATGATAAATATCATATAGCTTAAACATTTAGTACTAAGTATTCTATGAAACTTATTTAATTTTGCATGAAATCTGGTGAAAAATTATTAGATCTATAGATTGAATGGCTAAATTTGTATAATCTAAATGTAGCAGGAGTTTTTTTAGCACACAGAAATGCAATTTAGACAAAGGAAAATTGTGATTTCCTCTAAATTTATATTACCAGACAAAAAAAAAAAATACCATTTTTTTTTTTACCCCTTTAAAATGGAGGATTTGCCCCCAAAGAGAGAAAATGTAAATAACGATGAATGCGTGCCATTAAAATTTGTAATAAAGATCAGAGCAAGGACCTGCTTGTATGTATGGAAGGGTGGATTTTAATGAAAAATTTAGGCTGTCATTGCAAAACTGCCTTCTTCTTCCTCTTGGTTTTTCATATACCGAATCCTGCCCCTTCGTTCCTTTTTTAGGTCCTTCACTCGTAGGCGTAATTGCTCCAACACTCCCTCACCCCACTGCAGTTTGGGACAGCCTCTGGCACCCAGGTACTCCAACGGCACACAATGTTCAACACTGGGCAGCTCTTCTAAGTTACAGCACCACCTAACATCAAGTACTCGAAGCTTTGTCAGCTGCGCCAAACCATTTATGCTCTTAAGCTTTACACATCCATATGCCCACAACTCCTCCAAAGATACCAATTTTTGAATACTTGGGAGCTCCTCCACCTCTTCCCACCAGCTAATATCTAGCATTCGTAGTTTCGAAAGACGACCAAGCCCTTCGATTTTCCTCAAATTATCGCAACAAGTCAATTCCAGTTTTATGAGGGTATCTGGCAATGTTCCCACCTCCACCAGATCATCACAAGCAGAAATCTGAAGATGTTGAAGTTTGGGGAAAACATCCCCCGGAAATGATACCTTTGATATTTTTGTTTTGTACAGTCGAAGGTGTTGGAGCCGAAGCATGCACTGGTCAATAGAAGAGTCCAAATTACTCACACTTATTTGCCCTCTCAATTCTGTTAACGTTTCTTTTTCTATTTCAACATTTTTAAGGGGCAGTTCACGTAAGGGACAATTCTTTACTGTCACCTTAGCCAATTGAGTTAAAAGTCCATCTGAAATCGGCAAACATTTCAATTCCTCGATGCAGTCATGGAGCTTCAATTCCTTCAAGTTTTCTCCGAGAGGAGACGGCACCATTTCCAGGAATGGGCAATATAACTTTTCCAGAGACCGTTGGTGGGCAACTTGAGGAGGCAATACTTTAATTTTCCTACAACAGGAAAGATCTATGTATTCAAGCGTGCTGATATCTCCAAGTGTTTCACCAGAGATGGTTAAATTAGAGCAAAACTCCAAATCAAGATATTTAAGTCTGATTAAATGACCGAAGGATATTGGAAGCCCCTCCAAATTGATGGAGCCAGACAGATCGATGTGTTCCAGGTTTGTTAAATCGCCGAAGGAATCTGGCAATGACTTTAAATTTGAACAGTTTGTTAACTTGAGTCGTTTCAACGACCGCAGGTAACAAAATTCCTCTGGCAAAGCTTTGAGATGACTCCTCTCGAGGACAATCAGTTGGAGGTTCTTCAGTTTCCCTATGGACTTTGGTAACTTTGAAAGGGGAGAAATTATAACTAGCTCTCGCAACTTCAAAGGTGCCTGCGAATTGTTCAGGGGTTTCAAATATAAGAATAATTTTGACGATTCTCTTCTACAAAACCTTTCAAATTCGTTGCAGACCCTGTGGTGCCAAATCAATAGCTAATAAACACGCAAATTTAATTCAACAAATCTATATTTACCTGAGATATGCCTGGCCACAATGTTTTCAAAACGCCCCCAAACACTTGTAAAACCGTTAAATTGTCCATTGGAATCCAGGAAGGCAGAGAATAATAGGGACAGTCCTGCCAGCGAAGCCAGACGATATTTGGTGAGTGGACTCTCCTCAAAATGCATTCCAAGTGACCACCTTCAATATCGAGAAGTTGCAACTTCCTATTGTGCACTCTATTGCGAAGTTTCATTGCCTGTTTCCTGAGCAACTCATGACTCCTGTACCATGACATTTCTAAACAAAAGCATTTATACTCGAGATGATCACCATGACCACGAAGAACTGTCTTGATTCCCCGCACTTCGTTTATTACCTGTTCATCATTGAAATCAATGAAGAATTAGCAAGTTTACAAACAAGTTTCTATTGAACAAACTATAAAGGTTTCAATGACATAAGCACTTACATCTGATCGGTGCAAAACATCATCAATGTTCTCTGTTTGAAGTCTAAGACAACGCTGCAATCCAGAAGCCTCCACAATTTCTCTTCCCATGTCTCTAAGGTGACCGTGCATTTTTATCTCATTAGAACTGTCCACCTCGACAAGACATTTGTTTTGTAAATTTTGAAACCCCACCAAACCTTTCCAGCCTGATCCTTCCCATATTCTTATGGCAGTATCCACGTTTTCTCCTATGAAAAAACAAACAATATCTAAGAATATTTGTTGTTCCTCCCTATGAAGTGCATCATAACTGATTTGAAGTGTTTTTTGTATCTCATTTGGAAGTGTTTGTTGAAGTCTATCCAATTGAACTTTCCAGTACTCTTTGTCATTGTTTCCTTTAAGGAGTCCCCCAAACACTTTTAAAGATAAAGGCAATCGATTGCAAGCCTTTACAAATTCACCAACGAGATATTCGAATCCTGGGAGTGGATGGGGCTTGGAGAAAGCATATGAGCATAACAACTCTCTGGAGTGCTGTAGATCAAGGCCGTTTAACAAATAAATTGATGACTCTTGCACACCTGACCTTGCGAGGACATTCTTGTCACGAGATGTGATCAAAATTAAGCTACTGGAGTGTAGGACATCCTTCAATTTAGGAGGGAGAAGTGCGTTCACCTGGTCCACGTGATCTACGTCATCCAAAACTAGTAATACTTGAGAGGATAGGAGATGCTTACTTATCATTTCTATACCTTGATGACTGTTGTCTATGTGTAGATCCAAATGCATCATATACCTAAGAAGTCTACTTTGCAAAGACTCTAGTGAGCTTTTGGCAGCATTTTCTCTTACTTCGGATAAAAAGCAGGATTTATTGTAACTTGAACTCTTTCTGTTGAAGAACTCTTTAGCCAGCGTTGTCTTTCCAACTCCACCCAACCCCACGATGCCCACGACCTGAATTTTTCCGTTTTGCTGCTGCGACAATACTTTAGTTGCAAAATCTTTTACCGTCTCATCCAAACCCGTAGGATATTCGGCAACATTCAAGTGTGTCTTTTTACGTTTTTTCAGCACGCCTTCAACGACCTTATCTAACAGCTCACCCTCGTCGCTGGTTATTCAGAGTAAAAAATAAATAGAACTATTAGCAAGAAAGTAAATAAAACTATAGGTAAACATCTATCAGATACTACATATGATTTGGGCTTCTCACCCATTAAACGCCTCCAGATCTAACCCACTTATTTGGGCAACACGAGAAAGAGCGTTTCTCCAATTTTCAATAGTGGTGGAGTCGTATCGCCGCTTAAATTCCTGTGTTTTCTTCATTTCGAGTTTGTGCAGAGCTTGAGCATACACTCCATCTTTTCCCTGCGTCCACCGAAGATGATCAGGCCTCACATGGTAAAACACTGGAATAATAGGAGTCCCCGACTCCAACATCTGAAGGAGCTCGTCCAAGCACCAGGGTGATTCTGCATATGTAGAAGAGAAGATTGCCACGTGGACAGACGCGGTTCTAATAGCGTTTTGTATTTGACTATTTAAGTTTTCTCCCTCCTGCATCTCCTCTTTATCTAGAAATACTCGAAGTCCATAAGAAATAAGACGACGGTATAAATGACTTGCTAAGGTTTTCTTGACATCTGGACCACGATGATTTATAAAAACATCGTAGTAGGAATCGGCATAGTAGGTATCAGCAGCTGTGGAGGTGGAGGTGGAGGTTGAGGCAGCCATAGCTATTGAAAAATAGGAATA
>CBVK0100852995.1:0-10481 GCA_900067695.1 Picea abies
CGATCTCACAATTTATTTACAATTGGAATCAATTGGTCATATAAAGGAAAGAAGGGAAAGGCACAACAGAACAGGGAAAGAGAAACCGTCAGGAGAATCTAAATCATCAAAAGAAAATCATTTAACGGTATGTTCAATTGAACATGACAAGTGAATGAAGAAATCAAGTTTTGAATGATTTTTATATATGTCAGATATTTACAAGAGGAAGCACTGGAAGAGACGAAAATAAACACTTATATGTATCCATACATTGATCTACATGACATATTGTAGGGAAGTCAAGAGAAGATAAATCATCATAGAAAGAGATCCAGAAAGGAATATCAGTAGCATACAGATAAAGGGAGTTATCCTTTTTCCCATGATGTCAAAGGCATGGAAACAAAAATAAAAAATAGATGCATGAAGATAGGGGGAGCATCCCCAAGGAGAGAGACTCTTTGTCATTGATGTCAAAGGGGGAGAGTGAGAAACATTGATGAGGATCAATGTTCACAAGGGGAGCATGAGTGTTGGAGCATCAATGTTTCTATTAGTGTTGGTGTTTCCATAAATGTTGGTGTTGTCATCAATTCTGAAGGGGTATATTTTTGGACAGTTGGTTTGGATAGTTGGTTGTCATTGATTTCAATCCTTATATATTGATGTCAACACTTGGATAATTTTGGAATCCCTAGATATGTGGTTGATATTGATGGTGATTTAGTTTTCATTGATGGAGTGGTTGATGTCAGCATATGTGTTGGGTGCATTTTTTGAAGTATACATGAAGCCCCATAGGTGTGGTTATGGTACCTAAAGTTGGTTGAGGAATATGGACATGAAATATAGTGTAAATTTTGGTAAGACACTCATGGATGCATAGTCCTCATCATGTTGTTTCCGGTGATAGGTGGTACACCACATAGTGCCTCACGATTGAGGAGTTATGAGGTCATGAAGTTGGAAGCCCAAAATATGGGTTAAGAAACCCCCTAATTGGTTTCAATATGGGTTAAAAATCCCCTAATTGATTTTATGTCATTAATGAAAGGGTAAAGTGGTTGTAATAAGAAAGTTCAAGAATCCCTAAAGTTAAGGAGAGAGGTTACTTAGAAAAAGTATAAATACACCTCAAGAAGTCACTCATAAGCACATTCAAACACACATTATATTGAATATATTCTATGTGAGTAAGTAATTCTTATCTAAGGTAACCAAGGAAATCTAAGGTGAATTTCAGAGGGAAGATGAAGTAAAGAAGGGAGAAATTCCAAGGGAGGATGAAGTCTTGTGATGATGTGTTCTAAGGTATGTTATTTAAAGGTCATCTTACCATTTTTGCTATAACGTTTGTTCTAAAATGATTCAAATAGAAAAACTTGGAGGTGTTTGAGAAGACATGTCAAGGTACCCATGGTATAAATTTATTCTTCTGTATCATTGTATTGTTTAAGATACACTATGTGAAAAATAGGGTTTTTGGCTAGTCCTAAAACTAGTCTCAAACATGTGTTCTGAGTAAAAAAATCATAAATTATTCATAGAGGATCCATATTTAATGAGATAAAATGAATTGGAAAGAGTATACGTTTTAGTATGTTGTGTATTATTTTTAGATCTAGATATCAAATATTCTACATGTGGAATGCTCTACAATTTCGCTCTCTAGAATAAGCCAGAGTTTAGCAAGGTCTATCATTTTTGTTATAACTCTTTTTATGGGATGTTCCAAGAATTGAAACCTGGATGAATTGAAAATAAGATATTGAATAATATTGGGTATAAGTTTCAAACCTTTATTCATTATAGGTACAGATTTATGCTTGTTGAAAGTTAGGGTTTGTGACTAATCCAAAAGTTAGTCTCGTGAGACTAAGGTAAAGTTTGATGAAGATGTTATTCTCTTTTTGTTGAAGTTGAGGAAGGTTTGGAGGTCCATGATCACATACACTCAGTATGTTACGGAGTTACATGTATGTTTATATGCATGTTTTGAGGATTACACATTGATGATGTTATGGTGCATGCTTGAGACAAGTCTTTAGTATATTGTTGAGGCATTGGCACATGCTTGAGGCACATATTAGGTGCATGGTTGAGGCATATAATTGGTATATGATCTTGGTTGTTTGGTAATTTTTTTAGGCACTTCATTGATGATATCTTATGGTACATGGTGTATCACGTGATTTAGACGTATCATGAGTGATATGGTATATGGTTGAGACACGTGGTTTGAGGATCATCTTGGATATTGGAAACATTTTTTGAGGTACATTTTTCGGTATATGTATGAGGAATTCCTTGGTGACATTGATGCCTAGTGAGATACATAGTTGATGCTTGATATGGTGTTGGCACATGGTATGGCACAGATTTTGGTTGATGCATGATTTGGTACAAGTTTGGTACATGGTATGGTACATGTTTTGGCACATGATTGATGCATGATTTGGTATTGGTTTGGTACATGTTGTGGTACACAGTTGATGCTTGGTATGGTACATGTTGATGGTTTGGTACATGCTTGGTAGAGGCATGTGTTGGTGATGTTGGACATCTAGTTGAGAGGTGTCCTTGGTATATGATCCATGTGAGAGGATATGGTAGAGTATCAGTGACAGCAATAGGTTGGATAGGATGATCAGTGATAGGTTGATGTGATAGGTTGAAAGTGACAAGTTGGATACACTGACAGGTTGATGGGTTATAGGTTGACATGAAAATGACAGTAACAGTGCCAGTGGAAGTAATTGTGGTAGGGATGGTTGGTCTACACTTATATTTCAGTGCAACATGACAGGGTAAGGAAATGGGGTCATATCCTCCTTCCGATTGGTGCCTGAGAAATCAAGGAGTTGAATCTTTCTTCAGGTTGGAGCCTGGGAATTAGAGGGTTGTAGCCTCCTTCTAGTTGGAGCCAGAGAATCCAGGGAGTTGTATCTTCCTTCAGGTTGGTGCGTGTAAATCAGAGGGTTGGTGCCTCCTTCCAGTTGGTGCTGGAGAATTGGGAAGTTGGTGCTTCCAATGAATGTATTATTTGATATATAATAAATCATTCTATGGTTTTCTCCCATTTGGGTTTCCACGTAAATTCTGGTGTATTCTGTACTTGATGTGATGTTTCTTATGTTTATATGTTCATGATATATTGATGATATATTGATGATATACTGATGATATATTGTTGATTAAGTTGAATTTTATATATTGTGGTTAAAAGTGGTAAAATTGTTCATACTAGTTCATGCCCCCTCTCAGTATTCCAACAGGAGCTCCCATTTATGTGAGGTAGCAAGGGAAAGAACAAGGAAGATGGAATTAATTTTGGCTACAGAGGCAAAGGTTTGCTTATAGTCAATTCCTTCAACTTGGGAAAATCCTTTGGAAACTAACTGAGCCTTATGTCTTTCAACACTTCCATCTTATGCATACTTAGTTCTGTAGACTCATTTACATCTGACAAGTTTTTATCCTTTTGGAAGAGGTAGAAGATCCCAAGTATCATTTAACATTAAAGAACGATACTCTTCATTCATTGTTGTATCCCAATATGGATGGCATGAAACTTCTGCAAATGTCTCTAGATCATGAGTCTTTGAAACTTGAGCCAAAAGAGAAGAGGCTCGCTAGAAATTTGAATGTGTCTGACGTTGATCTAAAGGATTACTAACAAGATCACCAATTTCTTCTCATGTTGAAGAGACACATATAGGAAGCAGTGGTGTTGGTGTTGGTTCAGGTTCAATGGACTCATCTGGAGGAAGGTGAGCAGGAGGAGGTGGATTTTCATCCTCATTGTCATCATCTAAAGAAGAAACTAGAATAAGAATAGAAGAAGGCATAAATGTTGAAGAAGGCTTGTAGGTTGAAGAAAGTAAAAATGTCGAATTAGGCTCACAGGCTAAGAGATTTTCATCAAATTTAACATATCTTCTAATAATAATTTCATTACAATTTGGTTGAAAAATTTTGTAACCTTTGACAGCTTCAGAATAACCAACAAATATAAACTTATCACTTTTAGGCTGCAATGCTTTCCTTTTCTCATCAAGAATGTGAGCCCATGCTATACTTCCAAATACATGGAAGTGACTTACATCAGGTTTAATTTTAGTCCATGCTTCTTCAAGTGTTATATTTTTAAGAGCCTTTATGGGAGTGTGATTGACTATGTAATTTTCACAGTTGATGGCTTCCTCCAAATAATTTAGACTTAATCCGTTAGATTGGATCATACAATTAGCCATTTATTTTAATGTGTGGTTCTTTCTCTGAGCAACACCATTTTTTTGTGGCGTATATGGAGCAATGTGTTTCATTTGGATTCCCTATGTAGTGTAGTAACTTGTAAAGTTATTGTTCATATATTCACCTCCATTATTTGTTCTTAGCCTTAGAATTCGATGTCTAGATTGATTTTCTACAAGGGCCTTGTAGGCTAGAAACTTGTCAAAAAATTTGATTTTAAGTTTTAAGAAGTAAACCCAAGTACGTCTGGAAAAGTCATCAATGAAAGTTAAGAAATACTTTCACCTAGAAAAAGAAGGAGAAGAAAGTGGACCACACAAGTCACTATGAACAAGCTGCAAAGGGCCCAAGTCATGTCAAGAGGCATGTTTGTCAAAACTTTCTCGATGATGTTTGTCGAGAACAAAACCGGCACAAACACCATCTATGCTTGAAACAAGAGGAAGACCAATCACCATCTGTTGATTACATAGTTGTTGCAATGAGCGATAGTTTAGATGACCTAACCACTCATGCCAAAGTTTTCTCGTCATCGCTATGAGAAACAAAAACTTATGGAAAATATTATGAACCAAAGTTGTCAAATTTGTACAACCTGGTAATATTATCAACAATTCTAGTTGCAAGAACATGTTGAGGATATTTTTGTTGGTTGTGGAGCCTGATTATCTTCCCAATTCATAGGTTTTTTTCAGTCATTCTTGGACCTCATTCTCTAAAAGAGGGGTATGGGGGGGCTTACTCCCCCACATATGTCGCTAAGGGGGTCTAGAATGGGGTGAAGGAAATTTTTGTAGCCCCCCTTGGCAAGGGATTTGGGGGAAGGGCCCCCGAAGCGAAATTTTGGGAAAATTTTCCTTGTAAAATATTGTAATTTCGTAGTCAATCTAGACCATTCATTATAAGATCGCAAATCTAAAGGTAGAAGTTGTTTTAGAGTTTTTTTTCCTAGAAGGCAACCCTCTCTTATGAGGGAATTGTATTGCGGCTAGGTATTATTGAGAATATTGTATTCTGAGAGAGGAGACTGTGAGAGAAAGAAGAGGAAGTTACAACTGGTGTGTTGTAGGTTGTATCCCTTCATTTTGTTGGATAATAAAAAGAAAGGACCTGGAAATTTCTATGGTGGATGTATCCCACACTGGGTGAACCACGTATATATGTGTCTCTATTGTATTATGTATCTTCTGTGTTTTATTTCCAAATTTTTTTTATTTTATTTCTTCGCGATCTTTTTCTTTCTAAAAACTGGTATTAGAGAGAAAGGTAACTCACAGGAAAATAGGGTTCCTGGTTCGAGTGGGAGCAATGGAGGAAGATGAAAAGTTTAGGGTCAAGAAATTTAATGTCCAAAACTACCAGTTATGGAAGCTGCAAATGGAAGATTATTTATATCAGAAGGATCTATTCCTACCATTGGGTGGAATAACAAAGAAGATGACAGCCAAGAAGGACGAAGAATGGGAGGTTCTTGACAGAAAGGCACTAGGAACGATACGATTGAGCCTGGAAGTGTCAGTGGTTTTCAATATTTCAAAAGAAAAAACAACAAAGGATATGATGGACACATTGGCTAAACTATAAGAAAAACACTTGACGTCCAATAAGGTATTTCTAATGAAGAGATTATTTAATATGAATATGTTAGAAGATGGATATGATGGACACATTGGCTAAACTATATGAAAAACACTTGACGTCCAATAAGGTATTTCTAATGAAGAGATTATTTAATATGAATATGTTAGAAGATGGGTCTGTTGCAGATCATTTAAATGAATTTAATACGATTACTAATCAACCAAGTTCTGTAAAAGTGGACTTTGATGACGATATCAGTTCTCTTCTAATCCTATTCTCTTTTCCAAAAAGATGGAATGGCTTGGTCATGGCTGTAAGTAACTTTGTCTCTAGCTTAAACACTTTAAAATTTGGTGATGTTGTTGGTGTTATCCTTAGCGAGGAAATGCAGCAGAAAAGCACAGGTGATACATCAGGTAATGCATTAAACATGGAGAACATGGGAAGAAAAAGGAATAGAGGAAAGGGCTCAAGGAACCGTGGGAATTATAGGAAGGAAGAATCCAAATCCAGACTAGGAAAAATAGTGTTAGAATTTTGGAAAGAAATGACATCTGAAGAAAGACTGCAGAGCTCCAAAGAAACAAAGAGATGGACAACAGGAGAAAAATCAGGAAGAAAATGTAACATGTGATGTGTTACAAGATGCTTTGATTCTTTCTGTAGATAATACTTATGAGTCTTGGGTAGTAGATTCAGAGGCTTCACTTCATGCCACACCCCATAGGAAACATTTTCTAGATTATGTTCAAGGTCATTTTGGACAAGTTCATTTGGGTGATGATGCACCATGAAAAATTGTTGGAATGGGAAAGGTACAAATAAATCAAAAGAATGGAAACCAATGGTTGTTGAAAGAGGTAAGACATGTTCCATATTTAAGGAAAAATCTGATTTCAACAGGGAAGTTGGCAAGTGAAGTTTGTATATCCATATTTACATATAAGGCATGGAAGATTACGAAAGGATCACCGATGATAGAAAAAGCAGAGAAGGTAGGTACATTGTATTTATGTACTAGTAATATTGATTCTTCTATCTCTTTATCTTCTACAGGAGTGGATACAACACTTTGGCATCATAGGCTTGGACACATGAATGAGAATGGGATGCAGATGCTTCAAAAAATAAATTTGTTTACATATATTAAACAAATTGATTTGGATTTCTGTGAGCACTATGTTTATGGAAAACAGAAGAGAGTCAGATTTCTCAGAGTTGGAAAAGAAAAGAAGAGTGAAAGGTTAGAGCTTGTGCATACAGATGTATGGGGACCATCTCAAGTATCATCTCTTGGTGGCTCTCATTATTATATTACTTTTATTGATGATGCAACTAAAAAAACTTGGGTTTATTGCATTCGACAAAAATATGATGCTTTTTGACACTTTTAATAAATGGAAAGATTTGGTTGAGAATGAGACATGAAAAAGGTTGAAGTGTCTCAGACCAAACAATGGAGGTGAATATTGCAGCAAGGAGTTTGATGATTATTGTTCATACCATGGGATTCGTAGAGAGAAAAATAGTTCCAAGAACACCAAAAGAAAATGGTGTGTCAGAAAGGATGAACATGACAATCATGGAGCATGCAAGGAGTGTGAGATTGCATGCAGGGTTTCCCTTACCATTTTGGGAAGATGTTGTAGATACTATCGTTTACTTGATAAACATAGGAACTTCAATTTCTTTGGATGGTGGCATTCCAGAGGAGGAATGGACAGGTAAAAAGATAAACTCTTCATTTTTCAAGACTTCTGATTGTGAAGCATTTGTCCATATTGATAAATAAAATAGAACAAAGATTGAGGAAAAATCCAAGAAGTTTACCTTTATTGGATATGGTATTAATGATTTTGGTTATCTCTTATGGGATTATGAAAATCAAAAAATAATTAGGAGTAGATATGTCATATTCAATGAGAAGTTCATGTACAAAGATCAATTGTAGGGAAAGAAACAAGAAAAAGAAAAACCAAAATACACAGTGCTTGATGAGATCAATAAAAAAGAAATTTCGAAGGTACCATAAAATCAAAATGTACAACAACAAGAGAAGCATGTACCTCAAACTCCTACAAGTGTTGTTAGAAGATATATCAGGTTAAGTAGACCGCCTGAATGATACTCTCCTTCATTTCTTTCTCTCACTTCCATTTAGGAATGAAAGAGGAAATGGATTCCTTGGTAAATAAACAGAGATGGTAGGTTCAGTTTCCTGCAGAAAAAAAAGCATTGCAGAATAAACGGGTTTACAAGTTGAAGGAAGAAGATGGAGGAAAAAAATGGTACAAGGCTAGACTTGTTGTAAATGGGTTTACAAAAACGAAAGGTATATAGTTTGATGAAATATTTTCTCCTATTTTTAAGATGACTTCAATTAGGAATATTTTAAGTCTTCTGGTAGTAGAAGATTTTCATCTTGAATAATTAGATGTAAAAATGACTTTTCTCCATGGGCATTTGGATGAAGAGATTTATATGCAACAACCACCGAGGTATGAGGTCAAATGGAAGGAAAATATGGTATGTAGGTTGAAGAAGAGCTTGTATGGCCTAAAGAAAGATCCAAGGAAGTGGTATTTGAAGTTTGATAGGTTTATGAAATAACAAGGTTATAGTAGATTTCATTATGATCACTATGTTTATTTTAAAAGGATAGAAAATGGAAGTTATATTATCTTGTTATTGTATGTATATGACATGCTTATTGCAGGGTCTAATATGAAGGATATAAATTTGCTCAAGAAGAAATTAGCTAATTCATTTGCGATGAAGGATTTGGGTGTTGCAAAGAAAATCCTTGGTATGAGAATAACAAGAGACAGGAAAAATCGCAAATTGACATTGTCTCAGGGTGAGTACATAGAGAAGGTGTTGAAGAAGTTTAGATTGTAGAATGCAAAACCAGTTAGTACACCTTTGGCCAACTATTTCAAGTTAACTAAGTAAATGTGTCCCAAGACATATGAGGAGATATAATACATGTCTAGGGTCCCTTATTCATCAGTAGTTGGTAGCTTCAAGTATGCGATGGTTTGCACAAGACCAGATATTGCACATGCAGTGGGAGTTTTGGGTAGGTATATGAACAATACAGGTAAAGAACATTGGGAGGTAGAAAAGTGGATTCTCAAGTATTTGAAAGGTACTGCTACTCATGCATTATGTTTTGGAGGTTCAGACATTGTTCTACAGGGATATGTTGATTCAGATATAACAGGTGATAAAGATAGGAGGAGGAGCACCATGGGGTATGTTTTTATTGTAGGTGGAACCGCAAGAAGTTGGATTTCGAAACTGCAAAAGGTTGTTACACTTTCAATAACAAGCAAAGTATGTTGTTTCTACAGAGGCTAGTAAAGAAATGATTTGGTTACAAAGGTTTATGGAGGAATTGGGAAAGAAGCAGGAGAATAGAATATTTTACTGTGATAGTGAGAGTGTCATTCATCTTGAAAATAAATCATCCTTCCATTCAAAGACTAAGCATATAAAACTTAGGTACCATTTCATACGATCCATCTTGGAAGATGGACATTTGAAGTTGGAAAAGATACATACTAGCCAGAATCCTGCAGACATGTTAACAAAGGGAGTAACTAGGGAGAAACTGAGTTCCTGCTCAGTTTTAGTTGACCTTCAAGAATTAAGGTGAAGATGAGAAATTTTCCTAGTCCAAGGTGGAGTATAGTCTAGCAGGTACAACAACAGTGGAGTTGTTGTGATCAGTCTCCAAGTGGGAGATTTTTTGTTGTGGAGCTTGATTATCTTATTGATTCAGAGGTTTGTTTTAGTCGTGCTTGGACCCCATTCCCTAATGGGGGGTGTGAAGGGGATTTTCCCCCAACAACTGTCGCTAGTGGGGTCAGGGGGAGATGACAATTGTTTTAGCCCCCCCTAATGGGGGATTCAGGGGAAACACCCCCGAAGTGAAATTTTGGGAAAATTTGCCTTGTAAAATATTGTAATTTCATAGTCAATATGGATCGTTCATTATAAGGTCGCAGATTTGACGGTAGAAGTTATTTTAGGTTTTTTTCCCCAAGAAGGTAACCCTCTCTTATGAGGGAATTGTATTACAATTGGATATTATCGCGAATATTGTATTATGAGAGAGAGACTATGAGAGAAAGAAGAAGAAGTTATATTGGGTGTGTTGTAGGTTGTATCCCTTCATTTTGTTGGATAATAAAAAATAAGGACCTGGAAATTTCTATGGTGGATGTAGCCCACACTGGGTAAATGTAATGGCTCTAAATAAATTTAAGCAACCATTAAATTAATACACTTCAGTAAAATTTAAAAATTTCTTAATCTAGCACATTCGCAATCTAACATTTCAAGTCATAAAATTTGATAACAATTTAATTCAAACAATTCGTAACTCTAACCTGAACCTGATGCTGCCGCTTGCTTCCTTAGCTTGCTCCTTTAGCTTGCTCCTTAGGACACCACCCCAAAACCAACCTCCCTACCGACTAGTAGCACCTAGCCCTAGGATATCAAGGGATATCCTAGCCCTCCGAGCCCAAAACCTCTGCAGCCCCCCCGGTGCACTATAAATTCCACTGTAAGTTCCACTCTATCCAATACTCCAAGCTCCCCCAAAATCCTTTCTCCCCCCTCGTAAAATGAAAAATCCATCCCCCTCAACTCCTTTC